>MJUU01068132.1:0-33050 GCA_002080025.1 Modiolus philippinarum | reverse complement strand
ACCATGTATAGTGACTGAGATCTGAACTCGGACGTAAACTTGGATGTAAGTCATTCAAGCGGAATGGAGGCGGTGAGATAGCCCAAGATGCATCTGTATACAAAGTTTGATGATCCTACCCTTCATAGTTACCAAGATATATACCTAAATGCGGACGCAGACGCGGACGTAGACGCGGACCTAGATGCGGACGCCGGAGGTACTCCAATAGTCCTCCTCAACTTCGTTGAGGCGAACTAAAAATGGTCATTTTCTAATATTTTTTTAATAAGAAAATAGCATTTTCTTCTTCGTTTAGACATGGAAATCATTTGCGCTCCAAAATATTCTGACAAGTACCCCCGGTAGCTTTTAGTGGTTCGTATAAACACGATGACATCCAGAAATATAGGATTGTATATTGCGTCTAAAGTTAAATTGATTAAATTAAAGAATGTCAGAAAATTGCCTGAAAATTGTCAAAAATTTACAATTTTTCTTTTTCAAAGATTTCTCTACTGTGGTGTACATGTAGTTACACAAGAATTCCCAATAACTTATCTTATTTCAAGAAGATATTCAAAAATATTTTCATTGCAAAGAAAAATGGATTGATAGAAAATTTTTAATTTTCACCCTTCATGAATCCTGTCCCTAGAATTTCACCTTGCATTTTCATCAATCTTCACTGAAATGATAGTAATACAACCCCAAAACTTTTGGTTTCAAATATGCAATTGTTTTTTAAAACCTTTATTGTATCAAACATTCCCGCTGTTAGCACATCATCTGTCATCAGGTGATCACACACTTCTTCTACATTATGTATATTCTTTGTTAAAAACACAAAGCTGGACTGTAGTATCTTTCTGTGACGATCTTCCATACTAACTCCTTCCTGGAAAGAATAACAGTTCAATTTGTTGCTCATGTATAGTATACATATATAATACAAAATTGGTGATTAGTGATTTCTGCAAACAGGAAGTGACAAGGTTTCAAGTTTGTATCATTTACCATTACAGAGAAAAGCTCGACGAATTCAAAAGTTATGATGGACAGACAGACTGATGAAAAATGGACGGACGGAATGATGAAAAATTGACTAAATCAGTAAACAACTAGAGCTGTCGCCAAATGGCAGCCAGTTAGACTCCCCACTAAATGAACCCTGAATCAATATGGCAAGTGTAAACTTAAGTGTGTGCGGACACAATACAGTTGTGGACACAGTACAAATGTGGACACAATACAAGTACTGACACAATGATATACCTGCCCCTTTTTTTCCATAAAATATTCAAGGAAGAATTATCTCCCCTTCACAATTTGGGACAGCAACCATATTACTTCATTCATATCTTCTACATCTTCAGGTGGTATACTACAACTGCATAACATTTCATCAAAATCCAAGTATCTGCAAAGAGGTCATCCTTGACAAGATTCGTCCCTGCCCCCTTTTTACAAGAAAATATTCAAAGATGAAATATTTCCCCTATTTCAAGCAGTAACCATATAACTTCATGCACATCTTTGGGTGATATACTACAAATGTGTAACATTTCATCAAAATCCAAGCAGCTGTTCAGGAGTACACATGCTGACAAATTTTGTCCAACCCCCGCTTTTCCAGAAAAAATTCAAACACAAATTATATCCCCTCAAAAATTTCAAGCAGCACAATATAACTTCATGCACATCTTCAGGTGGTGTTCTACAACTCTATAACATTTCATCAAAATCCAAGCAACCATTTAGCAGAATGTGCTGACAAAGTTCGTCCATTCCTTTTTCCAAAAAAAAAATTTCAAACACAGATTATCTCCCCTCCAAAATTTCAGACAGCAACCATATTACTTCACGCACATCTTCAGATGGTGTACTACAACTGTGTAACATGTCATCAAAATCTAAGCAGCCGTTAGGAGAACATGTGCTGACAAGGTACATGGAAGGACAGACAGACGGACAGATGGACAGGGTGATTCCTATATACCCCCAAACTTTGTTTACAGGGGTATAAAAAGTAGTATCCCAATACTACATGTGTAGGTCTGAAAATGCATTACACAATATAGCATGACTATCATGACTATACAAAGCTTCTGACAAAATTTTAAGTCTGTATCATTTACCATTTCAAAGAAAAGCTTGATGAAAGTTGTGACTGATGGATGGAATGATGAGAAATTGACTAAGTCTGCAATAAAAGGGCTACACCGAGCGCAGCATGATACGACCACAGCATGTTGTCCACTGAAATTTGAAAAGGTGTAATTTAAAGTGAGTATGGACATAGGACAGAGCTTGACACAATAATGAGATGGACACAATAAGGAGATTGACCCAGTAATTAGCTGGACACAAACTAGGGAAAATAAAAATTAGCTCTTATGACTCCTTACGATTCCTCTTTGACCCTTTATAGCTCGGAAAGGGTAAGAGCTATGCCCGATCAATTGACATATTGCTGAAAGCTTATATCAAGAGGAATCCAAAGCAGTCGGGTAAATTTATCGACTAATTTTGAATTTTAATGCACCCATGTGACATGCAGGCAAATTGCATATCAAAAGAAAGCTGATGACTTATACTATAAGATTATGCCGGTCGTAAAGCGAAATGTGGTACATTCTCTCAAAAACTGGGGTCAAAGGTCAAATTTCATTTTTTCAGTTTTTGCTTCTTTTGGGCATAAATCGCTCCGTGGGAAAAAATATGAACTTTAAATGCGACAAAAATGTTTAACTTTACAAGAGGAAAGTGTGAGCAGATGTTAAAATGATAAAAATTTTACTCAGTGGGCGATGACGTCATTTCCTAGCATATTTTGTGAGCAAATTTGGTATTTCATACAATCCAACGGTTGACATCATTATTCTTTGAATTAATTAACGAAAATACATTTTTAGCATTAAAATATCAAAGAATGCTATATGTACAAAATTTGTGAAAAGAAATCAAGTACAGAAATGACATGTATCATACTAGATCATAAGATGAAAGATGGATACATTCTACAGAAATAATGAAAGGCTAAACGGACAGACAAAAATACAGAAAATCAGGCTTCCTGGCAGTGGAATAAGTCTATCAACCACGCCAAGGTTGGACGACATGTTTTTCTTTAAAGCATTTATTGATTTATTTTTTTTGGGGGGAAATAAATGGGGGTGGGGGTGGGGGATATATTTACGATTTTGAGCAAAGATAACCTATCATGTCTACGTGTTGTCAAGCTCTATTCATAACGTCATAAAGTACAGTACAGGCAGAGACATATGATGATAGATGTCCCAATCAGACATGATGTCAGACATGTCCGACAGATGTCCAGGTCAGACTAATCCCCTGCTGTAAATGAGGCTTAAGGGTCATAAAACATGGGTCATAAAATAATTAATGTACCTGACTGGTGTTGTGATTTAGTGATAAGTCAATGATAATCCCTTACCTGTGGAAGGTCACAATCATTTTAATAAATTTTAAATGCATTTTTAATTATAAAGAAAAAAAAATAAAAAATTGATAATTATCTAATGTTTAAATTAATCAATAATTTGATAACTTTTGCATTTATTTGATTTTGTATTTCAACTTTTCAAAAAATAAGTAGTAAAAATACACACCTGATTATTATACATGAACAATATAGAAAATTTCAAATGATTATTAATTTCTATTTTCTATGTAAATATAGTTTTTAATTGTTTGATACAAATAAAAAAAATTATAAAAAAAAACCAAAAAAAAAAAACCAAGTATCTGCAGATCATAATAAAAAAATTGTAAAATAGCAAGAAATTTCTTATATAAAAAAATTATATGAGATTAATATTAGTATGAAAAGAGTCATGATTTGTGTCTTCTGTACAAATATACAACTTATTAATTTTTGTTGTTGATTTTTTTTTTAAAAATAATTATTATCTGTTTTAAAATTAAATTTATAAAATAGATTTAAAACAAGTAATAAAACTGATCACCTAAACCCTAATTAAAATCAGTAAAGCAGAAGGACAATTTTATGACCCCGCATAAAATTGTCAGATTTTGGGTTTGGGACATGTCCGACAGGGACATTTATCATCATATGACTCTGCCTATACTGTATTATATACAATTTAACCGTGCTAAATGCTAACATATATTAACATCTATAATTTTCAATATCAGCAGCTGATTACTCTTGTGGCATCAAACTGTCAGTCTAACAAATTTTTGTGATTTCCCTAGCAAGGGCACAAGTCGATGCAAATCATGCTTTTCTCGTAACAAATGAAGGAACGACTGTAAAAAGATGTACCTCTACACCTGTAAAAAGTCTGATGACATCATTCCAGTTCAAAGAACTTGTTCAAGACTGTTGCTTCCTTTTCGCCAACCGAAATCCAAGGACGAGGCTAAAAGAGCTAGATTGGATGTTATTCAAACTTTTGATTTTCAGCAAGACCTGAGGGCATGCATCTTCACTATAGCCAAAGGTAACAATTCCCTATGCCAGTGAAGATGGAGAGTTGTTGTTGAAATCACGATTTGAACAAGGTAAGCTCTTTCGGATGTTCTCATTTTGACTTTTAATTGTGTGTTCAGATCCCCTTGGCATGACATGAGCTAAATATGACCCTTGTGCGATCTTTGTTTTCGTTTCACAAGCACTTGTAAGATACCATATTATTAATAAAAAGATGCACGAAGACCATGATTGTGCAGTATCTGAATCAAGTTTTCGAATCATAGATATGGTAGATTTGTAAAGCAAGTCCCGAATGTAACAGTAAAAAGAATATTAACAGAAAAACAGTACATTCTGCTAATTGATAAAAATTTACGGAGCTTTGCAACGAACAGAAGTGGTATCTATTGCAGACTCAAAAGCGGAACTACAAAAAACACTGTCAGAGATTGAGGTATACTTGATGAAGAATTAGATAAATTTGATACTTGATCAGGAATAGGATATTCAGTTTCTCATATAACTGTTTCAATATGAATAATCTACATGATGTAAAATAACAAAAGTGCATGCAGAATATTCGCGTTTAACATTATTGAATCTAGAGCAGGAACCGAACATACTTCCGCCCTTATACCTGTTGCAGAAACAAAACCTAAACTAAAATCGTACTACTGAAAACTAAATAATCGTTGAAGGAATATGGAGTAAATGCACATTAGACTAAATATCTACAAATACATGGTAAAACCAAGCAATGGAATAACAATTTTAATATTGTTCTTCATCTTGAAGTCACCACGAGGTCTTCAACAATGAGCATTGCTCACAGTAAGTTCAAGACGGCCGTTAGCACCAGTTTAAGCGGAATTCATTGCTAGATGTCAAGCAATGCTACATCAATCTTTTTTTCACGTCATGGCTTGACATGCCATCACCTGGCTATAACTCAATAGTTACTGTATCGTAGAGGTTTTTACAATTTTTGTTGAAGTAGGTATATGATGTGTGGCTATCTTTTTAAATAGCTGGGAGATATTTAGATTTTTTTCAAGTACATGTAAACACTTTTTGAGAACGAACAAATCATCTCTTAATAAATCAAATATGAAAGAGTCTGAAGCGAGTCATCCTGTTCAGACGCTAAAACGTCATCATTGTCATCCTATATATGTTTCAATAAATGGTTGGTCGAACAATTAGCAGCATAATATAATACGTTTTGTGTGAAATCTTTACTATTTATTGCAATGCATTTTTGGTAACATTTGTAAGCCTTAAATTAAAAAATCTAAATGGCACCAGGGTGCACAAGCCGCGTTGCAACTTCAAATATTATGTGACCAAGTTAATGTGAAGACCCGAATATTTCTAAAATTGTCTATTTATTTTCTTTCCTACCTAATATCCAAAATTCTAAGAATTCAAGAAGGTCTATTTTCTAGTTTGGCATGTCTCGACATTTCAATATATAAATCTGTTTTCAGTCAGTGACCTTCACTGACACTGACCTTTGACTTACTTCCTCCAAAATCAAAAGGGTCCCTCCCCTCCTGGTATCCAACAACATATTCAAGTTTCATTTCAATTGGATGTAGACTTTTTGAGTTATCAACCGGAAACCAAACTTTTCTCAAATTTTCAGTCTATTTTCGGTCACCGTGACCTTGACCTTTGACCTACTTTCTCTAAAATCAATATGGTTCCTCCCCTCCTCGTACCCAACAACATATTCAAGTTTCATTTCAATTGGATGTAAACTTTTTGAGTTATCATCCGGAAACCAATGTTTAACGCCCGCCTGCCCACCCGCACGCACGCACGCCCATCCGCAACACCAAACCAATAGCCGGTTCAACTTCGTTGCAACTCGGCTAAAAAGACACACACAGACCAATCTATTTTTGGCTGGGGATTCGGACTTGTCAGACCTTGGCAATTTACTAACCAGGTAGGTAGTGTCTGAACCTATTTAATTGTCTGAGCAAAAGAAAAAAGAGGCAACTGAAAGTGTTGTTTACTTGTAAAATAATTGCTGATTGAATTACACAGTTGTTCTGACGTGGAATTATGGCATATAATACAACATTATCGTTTGATAGAAAGTCTTTCCCTTTTGAAGATGGGACTGTTACTTTAACAGGATTTGGTAGTTCAGTTATATACCTTGTGACCAATATAACAAATAATATATACAAAGCTTATTTCTATCAAACAATCTTTTAATGAGCACCATTAGATACTTTATACGGAGTGCATTCTTAGCATTTTTAGCGCAAATCTCTTTTTCAATGCACGAGGTAATATTATTAGATCAGGTATAAGATGTATATTTACAGGTAAATGTACAAATGAATATTGGTAAGGGATACGTAGTTAATTCCGGCATGTTCATAGTTTAAGATAAAAACGATAATTTACCGTTAAGAATGCTTTTAAGTGTTGCCTTTTCTTTAGAAATTGATTGATATTGTTCAT
Source organism: Modiolus philippinarum (assembly GCA_002080025.1). Classification (NCBI taxonomy): domain Eukaryota; kingdom Metazoa; phylum Mollusca; class Bivalvia; order Mytilida; family Modiolidae; genus Modiolus; species Modiolus philippinarum. The sequence continues at coordinate 26,134 of MJUU01068132.1, read as the reverse complement.
ATTATATAATACAAAAACAAAATTCATATAATAAGTAATGCCCTCACAAAAAAGTAAAACAATAAGAGTCCGTGATCTTAAAATGAGCAGAAAACTTCTAAAAATTGACATTTTCCTTAGATAAAATACACTTTATAGTCGTTATGTTGTATAGCTTTAACTTTTTAAATAAGATATAGATCAACTCACATAAAAGTTCATTTACAACAGTTCTAATCGATTCCCCTGCAGTACCGTACATATCTGTTTTCACCAAAACTTTGAAAGAAATTGTCAAATTACAGAAAAACGTACCATACGATTTCGTTAGGACCGCTTAAAACTGATAATATAATCATTTGACTTTCATTTAAAACAAGAATTACCTGCATGTCAGGTGGGTGCATTAAAGTCGAAAACTTAGCGTCTTTTTCATTAATTGCTACCCTACTANTCTCAAGAATGTTCCAAGAAACATCATACTAAGATTTGAAAACAATCCATCCACTAGAACCAAAGTTATGCTGTCCACAGACACGAAAATACCTAATTTTACCCCTTTTTGGCCCCTTTTTTGCCTCTTTTTCAAAAACAGGTTGGGCAGGGAACGCGAAATTAAAACCTGGGCTTAAGCTTGTGCCAACAAACATCATACTAAAATTTGATAACAATCCGTTCACTAGAACTAAAGTTATGCTGTCCACAGACGTCCACGCCGACGCCATCGCCGACGCCGACGCTGACGCCGACGCCAGCGCCATACCATAATATGACCGCAAAATTTTTGCGGTCGTATAAAAATTCCATCGAAATGCGATAAAAAATAAAAATTTTAGGTAATCTGCAAATTTGCAGTTTTGGCCCTGTGAACCCTTATAGCATGGAAACGGTAAGAGCTAGGCCAAATCCGTTGACACACTACTGAAAGCTTGTATCAAGAGGAATTCAAAGAAAAAAAATCCCATCGAAATGCGAGGAAAAATAAAATTTCAGGCAATCTGCAAATTTGCAGTTGTGGCCCCTTTTGATTCCTAAGTAGCTTGGAAACGGTAGGAACTATGCCAAATCCGTTGGCAAATTACCGAAAGCTTACATCAAGAGGAATCCAAAGAAAAAAAATCCCATTGAAATCCGATGAAAAATAAAAATTTTAGGTTATCTGTAAATTTACGATTTTGGCCCCCCTTTGGCCCCTCATAGCTCGGAAACAGTAAGAGCTACGCCAAATCCGTTGGCACACTACTGAAAGCTTGTATCAAAAGGAATCCAAAGAAAAAAAATCCCATTGAAATGCGATGAAAAATAAAAATTTCAGGCAATCTGCAAATTTGCAGTTGTGGCCCCTTTGAACCCTTATAGCTCGGAAATGGTAAGAACAATGCCAAATCCGTTGGCTAATTACTGATAGCTCACATCAAGAGGAATCCAAAGAAAAAAATCCCATCGAAATCCGATGGAAAATAAAAATTTTAAGTAATCTGTAAAGTTACGATTTTGGCCCCCTTCAGCCCCTAATAGCTGGGTTAGGAAACATGTTACCAAAAATCTAATAGTAGAATGCTATGATAATTTTTCATAAGGAATCCTTTGAAAAAAAATTGCATCAAAATCGGACTAAAAATAAAAAAATGAAATTTTTGAAATTCGCCCCTTTTGGGCCCCATTTATCTTGTGAACGGTACATGCCATGTCAAATCCGTTGACATAATCCAGATTGGAAACTTTCTAAGGAGTTTGCTGAAAGAAAACCGTTCAAAATCCGATAAATAATAAAGATTCTACGGTCAAATATGTGAAAACTACCAATTTAAACCCTTTTGGCCCCTTTTTCTAAAATGGGCATGGCCCGGAAAATAAAATTATAGCCTGGGCTAAAACATGTGCCATGAAACATCATACTAAAATTTGAAAATGATCCGTTCACTGGAACCCAAAGTTATGCTGTCCACAGACACAAAAATACCCAATTATACCCCTTTTTGGCCCATTTTTCTAAAACGGGTGGGGCCTTAAACCCGAAATTAAAACCTGGGATTGCCATTATGCCAAGATACCACATACTGAAATTTGAAGATGATCCGTCCACTTGAAACAAAGTTATGCTGGCCACAGACGCTGACGCCGACGCAGTCGACTGCGCCATACCATAATACTACCTCAAATTTTTTGTGGTCATATAAAAAGGAAATAGTATCTTAATAGGTCTGAAAATGCATCCCACAATATGACATGAATGTACAAAGCTTATGACAAAATTTCAAGTCTGTATCATTTCCATTGCAGAATAAAGGGCTATGATTAGCACAGCATGATACGACCGCAGCACAACGAACACTGAAATTTGAACAAGTGTAATTCAAAATGAATGAGGACACAGTGCTTGATACAGTAATTAAATGGACATAATAATGAGCTTGACCCAGTAATTAGCTACTCACAAACTAAGGAAAATAAAAATTAGCCCTTATAATTCCTTAAAGAAAACATATATAAAGAAGAATCCCATCGAAATCCAAATGAAAAATATAGATTTTACAAATTTAGAAAAATATCAATTCTGGCCCCTTTGACCCCTTGTAGCTTGGAAATGGTAAGAGCTACCCCAAATCCACTGACATAATACTGAAAGCTTATATCAAGAGGAATCCAAAGAAAAAAATCCCATCGAAATCTGATGAAAAATAAAGAGTTCACAAATTTAGAAAAATTGCAATTATGGCCCCTTGACCCCTTNTAGTGGTGCTGTGGACCAAAGATGATGTTTGTATGTATTACCCTTGAAAAGTTATGAAGGTTTTAGAAAAAAGTTTACGCCGCCGCCGCCGTCGCCGTCGCCGGATTGCTATACCTATGTCTCACTTTCAGCGACTTTCGTCGCAGGCGAGACAAAAATTGCAATTATGGCCCCTTAACCCCTTGTAGTTCAGAAACGATAAGAGCTACGCCAAATCTGTTGACATACTACTTAAAGCTTATATCAGGAGGAATCCAAAGAAGAAAATCCCATAAAAATACGATAAAAAATTAAAATTTTAGGTAATCTGCAAATTTGCAATTTTGTCCCCTTATAGCTCCAAAAAGAATCTGATGGTGCAGCTCTATGTTTATTTTCAAAAGGAATCCATTGCAAAAATCTGCAACAAAATCGGACTAAAAATTAAAAAAAATGAAATTTTTGAGATTTGCCCCTTTTGGGCCCCATTTATCTGCCACATAAATCTGTTGACATAGTACTGATAGGAAATTTGATAAGGAACACACTGAAAGAAACCCCATCAAAATCCAATAAATAATAAATATTCTACAGCCAAATATGTGATAAACACCCAATTTTGCCCTTTTTGGCCCCTTTTTTAAAAACAGGAGGGGCTAAAATAAAACCAGAGGCTCCCAGGAGCCTGTATCGCTCACCTGGCTTCAGTTGCCACAATCAAGGTAACATTGTAAGTTATACAGTTAATTTCAGTTTCTCAAACTTTCGTAGCTCAAACACCTCCAATATCTTGAACTGTTTTTAAAGTCTGATCATGTTTTACTATATTTCTTTGTTGGGCTTTTTTGACAAAAACATTCTTGCTAAGGACCACTTTCGACACCAGTTTTGAAGTCAAGATGTCATTTTGAAAATGGCAGTCAACAAACAATTTTCAACATTGGTTTTGAAGTCGCAACATCAATATCTACTTGGAAATCAAATTTCATTGAAATCGGACAATGTTGAATTTTGCCGCCTTTTTTGGCGGTCATTTTAGAAATGGCAGTCAACGAACAATTTTTAACACCAGTTTTGAAGTCGCAACATCAATATCTATTTGGGAACCAAATTTCATTGAAATCGGACAATGTTGAATTTTCCCGCCCTTTTTGGCGACCATTTTGAAAATGGCGGTCAACAAACAATTATCAATACTGGTTTTGAAGTCGCAAACACAATATCTATTTGGAAACCAAATTTCATTTAAATCGGACAATGTTGAATTTTCCCGCTTTTCTGGCGGCCATTTTGAAAATGGTGGTCAACAAACAATTTTCAACACCGGTTTTGAAGTCCCAACATTAATATCTATTTGGAAACCAAATTTCATTGAAATCAGACAATGTTGAATTTTCCTCCCTTTTTAAGCGGCCATTTTGAAAATGGTGGTCAAGGAACAATTTTCAACACCAGTTTTGAAGTCGCCACAGCATGGAAAACATTTCATCAATTTAACTTAACCTTCACCTTCTATAGTTTTGGAAATAAAAGATGAAAAATACGAAAATTTTAAAAATTCGGTGAAAAAAGGGCAATAACTCCTACAAGGATTTATGGATTTTCTTCAAAATTTCAGGGTGGGTAGATCTTGATATGCTGAACATTTTTGCATTTACACTTGACCACTATCTGTTACACTTTTTGATATAAAAAATAAAACATAGGTAATCAACGATTACAAAGTTCGCCTCGTTATGGCACATTGTCCGAGTAACCCAATTTTGCCTGGATGCTGATCTACCATCCGAGATGTATGCATATGTAAGGTAACAGTGATCCTACCATGTATAGTTACTGAGATCTGAACTCATCTAAAAATTTGAATGTAAATCAATCAAGCGGAAAATATAGGTCAAAGTGACCTAATTTTGCATGGATGCTGACCTACCATCAAAGTTGCATACATATGCAAGGTTACATGATCCTACCATGTATAGTGACTGAGATCTGAACTCGGACTTAAACTGGAATGTAAGTCATTCAAGCAGAAAATATAGGTCAAAGTGACCTAATTTTGCCTGGATGCTGACCCACCATCAGAGATGCATGCAAATGCAAGGTTACATGATCCTACCATGTATAGTGACTGAGATCTGAACTCGGATGTAAACTTGAATGTAAGTCGTTCAAGCGGAAAATAAAGTTCAAAGTGACCTAATTTTGCCTGGATGCTGACCTACCATCAAAGTTGCATACATATGCAGGGTTACATGATCCTACCATGTATAGTGACTGAGATCTGAACTCGGACTTAAACTTGAATGTAAGTCGTTCAAGCGGAAAATGTATGTCAAACCGACCTAATTTTGCCTGGATGCTGACCTACCATCAGAGATGCATGCAAATGCAAGGTTACATGATCCTACCATGTATAGTGACTGAGATCTGAACTCGGATGTAAACTTGAATGTAAGTCGTTCAAGCAGAAACCATATGTCAAAGTGACCTAATTTTGCCTGGATGTTGACCTACCATCAGAGATGCATGCAAATGCAAGGTTACATGATCCTACTATGTATAGTGACTGAGATCTGAACTCGGATGTAAACTTGAATGTAAGTCGTTCAAGCAGAAAATATAGGTAAAACTGACCTAATTTTGCCTGGATGCTGACCTACTATCAGAGATGCATGCATATGCAAGGTTACATGATCCTACCATGTATAGTGACTGAGATCTGAACTCGGACGTAAACTTGAATGTAAGTCATTCAAGCGGAAAAATCCTACCCTTCATAGTTACCAAGATATATACCTAAATGCGGACGCGGACTCAGACGCAGACATGGACGCCAGGGGTACTCCAATAGTCCCCCTCAACTTCGTTGAGGCGAACTAAAAATGCAAAAATTTTGAAAATTTAACGGAAAAAGGGCTATAACTCCCAGATGGGTTTTCAGATTTTCTTCAAAATTGCACAGTGGATAGATATTACTCTTGTCAGATTTTTGATATCTGTAATGGTTTTCGAGTTATTAGCCAAAAACTGCAATTTACCCCTATGTTCTATTTTTAGCAATGGCGGCCATGTTGTTTGAGAGAGGGACAAACTGAACATCAGTTTTAGAAGCCATACCCTGATGATGATTCAGGGCAAGTTTGGTTACATTTTGCCCAGTGGTTTCAGAGGAGAAGATTTTTGAAATTGTTGACAGACAGACAGACAGACAGACGGACAGACAGACAGATGACGGACGACGGACGCATAGTGATGGCAAAAGCTCACATGGCCTTTTAGGCCAGGTGAGCTAAAAAAACCCACCCAACCCTTCCTTTTGTGCCATGAAACACTGTTTTAAAATTTCATAAGGATTGGTCAACTCAAACTTTAGTTATTGACCAAAAACAAAAGTGTCTACAGACAGCGACGACGCTGGACGACAACAGCGCCATACCATTATAAGACCTCAAATATTTTGAGGTCGAGTGCCATACCATTATACGACCCCAAATTTTTTGCGGTCATATAAAAAAGCTTGACAAAAGTTGTGACAGATAGAATGACTGAATTATGGACATTGGTAAAACAGTATACCCCCTTTTCCATATCCCCCACATGCCCATCTGACTGCAGGGGTATAAAACTTCTATCATGACTTTAATATTCATTCAAAAGGAAACAAGTCATCTTTCTGGAAATGCTCTCAACATCAAATGATGTTCATATTTATATCCATCAATTGAAGTGGACATATACAGTCTATTTCAATGGGTCCAAACTTATATTATGGTTCCAAATAGCTTAGTGGTTTCAGAGGAGAAAACCTTGAATTGTTTTTCAATATAAAGTCCAATGTTAAACTATGTTCCCACTTACAGGGATCTTGGCTAAAGCATGAATCTGAAAAACAACTTTTTTAGAGAGGACCACCCATAGACTAATAATAATGTGGTAAAGTTTATAGTTCCAATTGATTTAGTAGTTTCAAACAGAAAATCTTTGAAAGTTTTCCCATAGGGTCTTTGGTATACTATGCTCCCTGCTTGTGGCCATCTTGGATAAAGTACTGACATGAGAACATGTAAGCCAAAATAGTATCCTGTGAAATAAGTTCCAAATGGAACAAATGTTATTGATATACCTATGAGATTAATTCTGGCATCTGGAGATTATTTCACGGTGGAAACTATAAACCATTACAAACACCTTTTTTCGGTTGGAACCACCCAAAGACTATTATGGCTAAGTTGAAGTCATATTGGCTGAGAAGAGAAGATCTCTAAATGCTTTTTCCCAATACTGTCATTGACTGTCTAATGTTAAACTAGTACATTGTATGTATCCTGCTGGCTGTCATCCTGGATAAGAAGCAAACCTGAAAAAACAACTTTTTTGTTGGGAACCATCCAAGACCTATTGTGGCCACTTGTTTGGTGACAATTGCTCAGCAGTTTCAGAGGAGAAGATCTTTGCATGTGTTTTCCCGTAGGGTCCAATGTTAAACTTTGTTCCAAGCTGGCAGTCATCATTGGAGATAGTGTGGACCTAAATTTCTTTTTAGAGAAACAACTCAAAGACCATTGTGGCCAAGTCTAATTTGAATTGGCTCAGCAATTTTAGAATTGAAGATCCCTAAATGCTTTTCCCCTCAGGGTCCAATGTTTTAAATATGTTCCCCGCTGTAGGCCTGTGATCTTTGATATAACACAGTATTGCAGGACTAAGGTGCAAACCTGAAAAACAACTTTTTGTACTACTATTTTGGCCAAGTTTTATTCCAATTAGCCATCTAAAATCTTTGAATGAAAAGTTCATGCCATATGGATGACAAATGGACGAAGGACACAAAGCAATGGCAACAGCTCATCCTGGTTATAGCCAGGTCAGATTAAAAGAAACATTTTTTAACTATTGTCAATAAATCTAAAAATTGTTAGAATATTCTGAATTATTTTGCTTAAATATTTTGACCTCTGAACAATATTTAAGTAGCTGAAGCTTCAAACATGTTTAAACAAAATTTCTCTAATGATATGTCAAGTTTAAACCAGTTTCAACCCGTTAGATAAAATTTCTTTATTCAACGTATGTTGAATAAAGCCCCGTGCTATATATTTCCTGCCAAATCTATTCGGAATACAATTCTCGGTGTTTATCATTGATCATTAGAGAAAAAGATTACACCACTTTATCCCGATTATTACCATATTTTATCCACTCTTGATAGTTAAATTTAAAAATTTTAAAATGCTTGGCAAGCCTCGCACTTAAAATTAAAAAATTTAACTCTCTCTAGTGGATAAAATATGGTAATGAACGGGATCTTGTGGTGTAATCTATATATAAAATTTAGCAGCAAAAATCTAATTTTCCTTTATTGGTGCAATCTGGGTACTACTTGGTCATGTTGGTGCCAATTCACTTAGCATTTGCTGGAAAGTTAACACCAATTATTCAACACGTTCAAGGTAGATTCAAACCAGAATTTTTAACCAATATGCACAAACTAATGGTATGGTGACAAGAATTTAATCTAAATTTAGCCAGGTAAAAATGTCAAAATCTGGTGCAATTTTGGTTCTGTCATATCATGTTTAAAATCATAACATTGAACTGCTTTTGACAGTTATTATGTGCTTTAAATGTAATCAGTAATCTACATGTTCTACCGACACTTTGCCAACAGGAGGAAAACAAGAAATAAGTTTTCAGAATTTGTCCCATTTTGTTATATTTCCTAAAAATATACATGTCGATCAAAACATCACTCAACAAATTTACCGGTATATCAATTCATTTTGATGTTATGACATACTTAACTAGGGAAGAAAATTCGGAATACTGGCAAAGTGCCCAGCTGCAAAGTGGCCAGCTGGGCCCTGGCAATAGACCATTTGCCAGTTCTGCGATCAACAGAATGAATTTAGCGTAACCCAAAAGGGAGGTAACTTTTTGAAAAATCTCAAGCGGACAGAATGGTTCCCTGCTTGTGAAAAACAACCAAAAAATAAAGCATTTTTAATTAAACATAATGATAGTTTAATCTTTAGCAGACGTTTAGCCGGCAACATAATTCAAACCCCAATCCCCAATAGCACTTACCATTCGTTAAAGTGCTACTTGTTTCAAGTAAAAAAAAAAACAACTGTACTAACTTGAACTGTCTTCTCATTGAGTAGGAAAGTATTAAAAAATCGAAAATATGCTAACTTACTGCAGAATATCATAAATATTGTGTAGGGCACTACTTTGTCCAGGATGGCTAAGCACGAAGACCGTACTTTAAAACAAGTGTGCATGTTTAATGTTTGTTTGTCCGGCGTAGGAGTAATTTCCCTTTCAAGGTTTGACCAAAAACCACAAAATTTGACTAGAACTTGCATGGACCTTAATTAATTGGCAAATCATCTATTAGAATTCAGTAGCCCGGCCAATAAATCACTAGCCCAGTACTACATTGACAACCAAAATTGCAGGATATTTTAGTAGCCATCTGGGCTACTGGTTCTAAAATTTTAGTAGCCCAGGCTAAATTTTAGGGGCCTTGGGTTACTGGGCCCTGGAAATTTGCATCCCTGCATACAGAGCAGGCCGGTGTGTCCGGGAACCTTAGACTAATTCATTACTACATGTAGGCATGTGATAAAGAAAACAATTTTGTTGATTTAATGACGCAAAATTTGGGTATTGAAATTATAAAAAACTTGAATAGGGGGTTTGGAACACAAGTACGGTTTTACAAATTAGCTGATCCTAGCCAGAGACATATAGATACAGAGATTAGAAACTCCTAGTTAATCCTTTGTAAAAATTGGTAATAACATGTGTGCGAGATTTCCCGTGAGGTAAGTCAATTTTGAATTCCCAACACATGTAAATTTAATTCAAACTGTACAGAAATGTCAACAAAATGTTTTATTTATTGAATATCGACAAATTGTCATTGATATTAGCTGTGTAATATCTGGTTAACACAGTTTAAATGACAATACATCTGTAATATGTTACCATCGGCACATTGTGCCCGTACAGGTAAACTTGATGAAAATTACGAGGAGTCTCGAATCTAGTGTTGCATCATGGGAGCGAGTTTACATGCGTGATGTTAAGGATTTCATTTAGTTGCTAATCTCTGTTCTAGCCTTTTGAAGTAAATTACTAGTACATATTTTTCTGCCAAAATAAGTATTTTTTTTTCCTTTTCTTCAAATATTAAAAGTTAAAGTTGTAAATTTGTTGACAGCTTTTGTGTGTGCAAAAAATGGCTAATGTGGGTGGTGGGCCTAATTTTATTAGGATGCGCAGAAACCGCTACTCACACTGTAATTTTTGTTGATTGTTATGTTGTTACAGAAAGTTGGTTCAGGTAAAATTTGTCTAAAAAATACTTTGTGTATGACTTCTAAATGCTATTTTTAATTTCCATATGAAACTTCAGTTGACAAATGTGAAAAATTTGACTGATCTGGAGCAACAATTGAGCTTTCAAATGAACACATTTTTATAAAATACTTTTATTGTGCGGGGCTTCATATCTTAACGTAATGAAAATATCGAAATATTGATAAAATTATTTCCGACTCCTGTGATGCAAAGTGTACTTAGCCTTGGCAAGGCAGATAATTCGGTCTTATATACGTTGACAAGAGCCAAGGATGTAAAGATAACATTGGATTCTTAAATAAACTGTAGATATTTACATGAAAAGATTCTATTCTAATTTCATTCTATATTTCCTTGCAAAATTGAAAAATTGGGGATTTTCCCTTTTCTTTTTCATGGTCTGGTAAAAATTCGTAAAGTATGAGCAGACATTGACAGTTTCATTTTATGGGAAACCAGTCTACTTTCATTTCTGCAATGAAGGAACATAAAAGATGTTCTACAATTTCTGAACCAAAGCTCCTTTCACAGCTTAGTTGGATCTGAAACCATGAACGTCGTAATGTAGCACGATCTCAGCTGATCCAGCTCCCTATGGCAAGCCAAAGTGGACAAAAAGAGCCATTTTTGATATTAGAAAATAGTGTCATTTCTGATATTAAAAAATCATTTATTAAGATATGAAATTATTTTTCTAATATTAAAAAAAGTAAGTTCCAATATTAGAACAAGATTTCTTAATGTTAGAAAATCATTTTTCAATATAAGAAAATGAATTTATAATTCAAGAAAATACCTTTGATTTTCTAATATTAAAAACTGAATTTCTGATAATATTAAAAATGAATTCCTAATATTAGAATAATCACTTTGTAATATTAGAAATTCAATTTTTGATATTAGAAAATGAATCTGTGATATTAAAAAATTTGATATTAGAAATTAATTTCTAATTAAAAAAATGGTTTTTGATCATTAAAAAATCAATTTCTTATGTTAAGTATAGAAGATATTAATTTTGTATTATGAAAAAATTAATATCTAATATTAAAAGGGAGTACGAGCCTCAGATTTCAGAAGCATTCTATATCCTCGGGTTTTATCCATTCAAACAGTGCTAAAATTTTTTGCACACGAATCACATTTTCTTGGTCATAAGTCACTTTAAAATACATAAAATAGACTGTGTATAAAATTTAATCAACTTCCAATTATAATTTCACATATTTAAAGGCCTATTTATCTCAAAAAATTCTTACATGGATTTTCAAAATTTTTTGCTCAAGTTGTTTTATCAGATGTGCTCTTCAAGACAAAATGTCAGAATTTCAATTCTAATTACAAAATTTTTCAGACTCGTACTCCCTTAATATTAAACAATCAATTTCTAATATTAGATAATTATTTTTTAATATTAGAAAATAATGTAATTTCTTATATTAAAAAAACATTTATTAATATTAAAAATTCATTTTCTTATTTTTTAGATTTTTAAATTCTTTAATATTAGAAATTATTTTTTAATATCAGAAAATGAATTTATAACATAAGAAAATATCTTGGAATTTATTATATTAAAATTTGAATTTCTAATATTAAAAATGAATTTCTAATATTAGAAAATCATTTTTTAATATTAGAAATTCATTTTTATTATTAAAAATATTTTTTCTAATATTAGAAATTCATTTTTAATATAACAAAATGATTTTGTAATATGAAAAAAAACAAAAAACAAAAACAATAATAAAAAAAAACAAACAAACAATAAAAACCCAACTTTTCTAATATTAAAAATCAATTCCTAATATTGAATATCAATTCTTAATTTAGAAAAATAATTTCTAATGTTGTTAAAAAATGATTTTCATATATTAGAAATTATTTTTCCATTTCTAGTCTTAAAAAAAGCCTTTTTGCCCATTTTGGCTTGCCATAGCTCTCGTTTCTTTGTAGCTTAGGCTTTGTATATATTTTGTGTTTGGTGTATTTTTACTTTTATCGTTTTTTATTAATAAGTCAACTGTTTGATTCTTGTACTGTTCACTTTTCCTCGAGAATGGCATCTCTCGTAAAACCACGGTCACGTTACAAAATTGAAAATGTCGACATTTTCATCATTCGTAGGAGGTTTAGTGATATTGATTATTTGCCCTTTTTATTTTAGGGATATGGATTATTTGCCCTTTTATTAAAGGGATATTGATTATTGACTTTGTTTTTGTAGGGATATGAATTATTTATGAAATACAATTTGAAAAATCCGGTACTTATATTTTTGAAAATAGCTGTCTATTTTAGGGATATGGATTTTTTACTTTGTTTTGCCGCATATCTGATTTACTGATGCACTAATCCTAATCATTAATATATATTACCATGTTTTGCTGGATATATGATTTACTGATGAACTAGTTCTAATCATCAATATATATATAAAGCTCATAACAGTAACAACTATGTTGCTGTAGTCTATATCAAATTAACATTTAGAGATTTAGCTAAGTAAACAGTAACAAATTACTTTAAGGTTCCACCAAAGTCAAAAATTAGGACACTCAGTAAACCTGAAACATTTGTCATTATTTCTCATGCTGCAGGAAATGTAGTGAAATATTATTGCGGAATGCGTTCTTTTAAACATAATCTATAAGTACATACAGAGAAAATTTTAAATAAATTTGATTTTTTTATTTTATAGGCGAATCATTTCATTTGGTAAACACTCAATTTTCAAAAAAAATCAGGAGGTCTGAAAAAAGACTTATATGTTTCAAAATTGTTGTGGAAGTTTACTTTAATATCTAAGGAAGGGCAGGCACCATGTATTCTATGGAGTGGAGTGTTGGAGTGGAGTGATGGAGTGGAGTGATGGAGTGAAATTTTGGAGTCAAGAATATTACTTCATTTGTTCTGTTGGGTGATGTTTTGGAGCGGGATTGTGCACTTACATTAAATTTTAGAGTAATGAATTTAGCAATAGTAATCGCACCTTTTAATATTTCAGTATTCAGTCTGTCAATCAGTTTTATGGTAATCATGGTAATACAAATATGTATTCTTGTACTTAATGATTGAATTTATACTATAATTAATCTTGAAATTAAATTCCGAAAATCTACAACAAGTGGCTGACATGGCTGATCAACACATTAATTCACAGGTGAATTATTAGTATGTTGTAGATTTAAAGTAGTCAAATTTTGGAAGTCAAGTTATATTGTTTACTACATATATGAAACAGGGTTGCCACTACTTTGATGTCTCAGAATTCAAGGATATTTTCAGGACTTTTCAAGGATATTCTAGTTATTTTCAAGGGCCAAAATAGTCGACAAAATTCTATGATGCTATAATTATTTTGCAGACTTTGCTCATATTCCGCCTATCAATATTAACTTTTTTTTCAAATTCCAGGGTTTTTGAAGGATATTTCAAAATATTTTGAAATTCAAGGTCTTTTCCAGGCCCTTGAGTACTGAAATCATATTCAATTGTTTTTTTTCAGTTTTCAGGATGTATGGCAACCCTGATGAAATTAAAATAATAAATGAGAAATGTAAAAGACTATGTTTTGGAGGATTTATTCACTTGTGAAATCTGGTATAAGTTTCACTGGAAAACCTCAATATTTAATTGGTGTCAATGAAATAAATGTTAGTTATAAGTTCCTTTCTTTCAAAGTAATTAAAAAAAGTTTCCGTTTTAATACAACTTTTCTGGTTACTTAACAAAATTCATTACACACAAATCAAGTTAAAGTTTAATAGAATTATAATTGACATTGAAGACACATTCAAAGATCTTTTTCACTTCAACAACTTAGCCAATGGGAACCACAATAGTCTTTGGGTGGTCCCCTGCAGAAAAGGGATCCAAACTTGGACCCAACTGAAACATTTTCAAACGTCTTTCCAAGACCACTTAGCAAAATGGAACCATGGTTTAATTTATGGTAGATCCGTTAACAAAGACTGCCTATGTAAGCTAGGGTCCAGATGAGCGATACAGGCTCTTGGAAGCCTTTTGTTAGTTATAAAGCTCAAATTTACTTTTACTTAAGAAATAGAGAAGACTGACTGATTAATCAAATTCGATAATCTCGTCACTGTTCTTCATCTCCTAAGACCTTTTTATTCACAAATTCGTGGGTGCCGCCATAGTCGACTTCCGAATGTACTTGTAACCGGAAGGGTGTAACTTTCGTAACACCTCGGCGTTTGTCGATTTATCGCTATACGATGTAATGATACAGGTGTCACACTTTAACCGTTAATTACTTACATAACACCTGTTGAGAAAGTGATCAAAACCTATTCAAGTGATAAAACAGTTATTACGTCATCAAATAAACCGAGGAATATGTATAAATTTCTTACAAATAACTGTTAATTAAGTATAGAAGTTTGATATTTAAACAGATGATAAAGAAAACTGCACTTTTCTTTGAAGGAAAAGAAATGAAATTCACAAGTAATTTAGAAAAATAAATTAATGATTTATATTTCAGAAAAAATATTTAAAGTATTCGTGAAAGATTTTCCGAAATTTTCAAAAAAACTTGCCTGAATATTAATATTTTTATGAAAGATTTGATGATGTGCATATTCAGGCTCTTAAAAATTTTTCGCAGATTTTAGAAATGTGGACTTTTATTCAGCTAATCAAAATAATAAAAACAAATGATAATTCTATGTTGACTGCTTGAATGTCTGCTTTCTTCATTTTATTTGTATTTTTTAAAGTAAAAAAAAAGGATTATTTAAACCAAATAATATCAGACAAGTGTCTCTGGTAATATTATTTTTAGTAGAGAAAAAAGCAAATCGGCGAAATAATGACCTCAAGTAAATAATTGACCCAATTTTTTTTATTTGAATTTATGGCAATAAGTAAGACTGTTTCTTTTAATTTTTTATGCTCCGTTTTTATTTTTGTATGCACATCGTAGGAAATGGAAGACGTGTCATACAAAGCGGTCTCGGCCAAGCTGTCGCTAAAACTGCCCCATTTCACAAATGCGAAATACGGTATATGCGGGTATGAAGTGAGGCACGGAGATGTCATTCTGCAAGAATAACAATAAAAAATAGTAAAATAAAATAATAATTTCACACCTAAAGGCACTCAAATTGAAGAAAAAAAAATTAATAAAGCATGAAATGCAATGTATAATTTAAAGTTTGGGGATAGCGCCCAACTTTCCGACATTCAAATAACAAAACATATATCGCAAATATTTATATTTTGTTACTAATGTTTTTCTCTTTGGAGAGGGGGTTCAAACTACAATTTTGGGATAAATTGGTTAATGCAACGAAAATATTGAGTAATTATCCGATTTTGATATTAGCCGGAGTTACCTTCCCCAAGAATTTAGAAAGAGCTGCGGGTTTCGTGATAGAAAGGAGCAGTCCAACTGAAAAGTGGTTTTTCTGTGTTATATGCGAAAAAAATTTTATGTGTAGAAATAATCATTTGTAAAATTCAATTTTAAAACATGTGGTTAATAAAAAAAATCATTTTTTAAATGAATTTTATAAAATGTATATACATTTCTTTGCGAAAGCTTTTGGAGTTGATCAAAGGGTCATCACATGTATTAACCTGGTTTAAACAATTACACTGATAGTTTATTAACGACACGTGTCATGCCTCCAGGTGTAATAATCTACCTGGACAAAACCGTTTAATATCACCTGGACGGAAGCATGAATTGCCGAATTATGTTATATTCTACGATACGCAAAAAGATTTTAGAGGGTGTTATATATTTTATCATTTATGGTCAAAATTTTTTACCTCGATTTTCATAAAAATTTCATTTTTATAATTTGTTAGTCGATAAAAAATAATTGCGAACAGGGTATTTATTCTGACAGAACGGATACATTTATGAAAAAGCCATAACAATTCTGTTTTTTTACTAATTTAATCACGACAAATGACAATACTTTGCCACAATAACACAACAGTCTACACCCTTTTAATGGCGGACGACTATGCGGCACCTGGCGATCACGTTCGATAACTCAGTAATCACCGATTTCTGAAAACGTCTATTAGTACAATTATAATTTGAAAATAATTAACATTTTACAGATCTTCACCATATATCACGTTTCAGACTTTCTAGAATTCTTACAACTGTTTTAACTCACTACCACAAATTAATATTTTTTTTATTTTACACATTCAGCAGTTGAAAATAATATGTATGCACTTATATTTAATATCAACTACAATATTTTCTCACTCCATCACTCCACTCCAACACTCCACTCCACAACTCCACTCCAACACTCCACTCCATCGAATACATGGTGCCGGAAGGGCAAGCTAATGCCGATTAGTTAGGACTATTGTTCATTTTTAAGATTCAGTTCAATTTTGGTACATAGGGGAAGTAATTATACACATTCAGGTCAGAAATTGCCAAATTTCTTCTCTGAAACATATGATACGAGACAAAACAATGTTAGCTTGCCCTGCATTATACATCTTAGTATTCATCCAGAATTATTTCGACAAGAATTAGACGTTTTCCTGACCTCCTGATTTTTTTTGAAATTTGAATGTGTACACAAGGAAAAGATTTGGTTATAAAATCTTAAATTTAAATAAATTTACATTTTATGCAGCAAGTACATGTAAATTATGTTTAAAAGAATGCATTTCTTCATGATTTATTAGTATATATCATGTAGCTTGAAAAATACAGACAACAGTTTTATGTTTATTGTGTGTCCTAATTTTTGACTTTAGTGGAACCTTAACTTACCTAAGTCAACATCTGGGAATTAATATACAAAAAATACCAAAGTTGCATAAAAACAGTAAATTTCGTTATGCTGTACACATGTTTCAAGGAATAACCTCTCATCAGCAGCATTAGAAACCAATTACTTTGTATATGGAAAGCCACAATCCAAAAGTAGTAAAAAGGAGTACTCATCACAAAAATATCGAAATAGGAGACCAAATCCAGTACCAAGGACGCATACCGAGTGCCATACTCGGAATGAAGTAACGTTGTTAGAATTTTGACAAAAACAATAAATTTCTATAAAACGCAAGGTAAAATTTACTTGTCAGACAAGTCTGACTATTGGGCTGGTGAATACCCTCGGGGGCCTCTGGTCCACCAGCAGTGGCATCGACCCAATGGTTCAAAATACAAAAATACCAAAGTTGCATAAAAACATTAAATTTCGTTATGCTGTTAAAATATACTAACAGTAACAACTGTGTTACGGTTAAAATGTTAATTCATTATAGTTGAAAATACTTTCTTACATTTCACATGTTCAAAAAAGTACTATAACAGTGTTGCTATAATATCTTATAAAAGGATCATGACAACTAACAGATACTCTATAACCCGACATTTCTTTTGGAATGCCTGTACCAAGTCAGGACCATTGCGGTCGACAATTTTGCCCTTTGTCTTTTTGTCCCATGGACTTCGACTCTTGACCGTTCTGTTAGGTAATTTTGTTATTATCCCCATTTGCAGTTTACATTCTGCCCTTTCTGTCCATGCCATATTAGCAACAAAAAAGAGAGAAAGAAAAAAAAAAGAAAAGGGAAAAAATTAAAATTATATATCAGCAATACCGAAAGGAAAACACAATGTCAACTCCTACGAGACCAAAACGTCATTCTATTAAAGCAAATATCTACATTCCAAGTTTGGCGCTTGCAAAACATAAAGAAAGACAAGAAAAGAAAGCACATCAGAAGCTTTCAGAAAATTTAACTTCAAACAGATGTTCAATAAATAAAACAACAACAACAACTACATTGTTGTACTCAATGAATCCACAAAGGTAAGTAGAAAAAAAAGATTGATGCAACCGAGCGACTCGACAACGTGTATATGAAATTTTGTCCTGCTGCTTTTGTTATAATTCATAGGGAAACAAAAACTACTATGATAATTCAAACACCTTAGCATCGATTCTACATTACAAAAAGGATAGGAATAATTTAATAGCAACAAAATCTCTAAGTATTAATTCTAAAGAAAATGATATTATAAGTCAAAAACAACTCTACCGTCTTAACATATACAAATCTTCATTCTCTATGGAAGCCAAGGGCAAAGGTCTGAACATCTTTATTAAACAAGATTTACCATTGATCTTAGAAAAATTACCATCAAGTGAATTACTAGAGGCAATGAACAATGAGATTAAGGATTGTGTGGATCCTTTTTGAATAATACAAGCACAGAATAAAAACCAAAACAGCCTCCGCAGTCTATCCCAAATACAACCCATATTGGAACAATAAGAAATGACCAAACTCTAGAAGTAGTACCACAGAACAATAACTGCATACCACTATGGTTAGGTTCAACTGACCAAACTGACTTTATTTTATTTTTATTTTTTATATTATTTGTTCCTCTTGTGAGGAAAATATCACTTGCACTGTCAAAATCTTAGAACATCTGAATATATATGGAATATAGGACATTTTGTTTTTTTGATACGGTCTTTATCACGGCCAGTATTAAGTGAATATCAAAAACAAAATATCCTATATTTCTTTTATTGGTAATTCACAACATGACAAATAGAACACTATAATAAATTGAAATAAGCTGAAATTTTGATTTTATTATTGCTAATTTATTATTTATTAAAAAAATTTTACACGCATTCTTCATTTAATGTGTCACACGTATGAATACATCAAATAGTACCAGAATAGCAACGTGCACATGACGTCTTGATAGTGACCCGTTATTTTCTATATCACGCCCTGTTCTTTGATACTGACATTATCAGCCAATGCAGATCAAATGAAATTGATGCAAATTACCAATAAACGTAATGAGTGTGGAAGGTCTAGAACAGTATCTGTGCTCCAATACATATCTATAGACGAATCAAAACACGTCAACACTTCCTCACACAGTGCATTGAAATCTAATGCTGAGATAACTACTCAACAAGTTAAGGAAGTAATAGACAAAACTGATGAGACGAGCATCCCTGAAATAGCTGTTCAAAGGCTAACACCCAAAGTACTGTCTAACATACTAGAAGACCAAGAACAAACTCTAGCGAAAACTTTACAAATCCAATATGTTTTATCATACAATATCCAAGATGTCGATTCAAATTTACCGCAAAATAAAACATCTTAACCAGTGACAGCTAAAAGAACGACAAAATCAACGAAGACAATTGACTTGAAGTCAAAACTAGCTTATTTGGAAAACACTGTGCTTGACAACAAAATACAATCAAGAATTTGAGGATTAATGGATTGAGTGACGCTGTGAATGCTAACCGTTGTAACCAAGATAAAGCAAAACAATTAGAGAATTGCTGTGGGAATTATTATCATCAATTGGACAAAAACATTAAAGAAATGTTGAATATGAAAATAGCCAATCTTGAAAATCTAACCAATGTCTTAAAACAGCAGAAAATTGGACTACAACATAACAACCTATACAGCTATCAATCTTCACCGGTGCAATTTAACAACCATCACATAGATCCTCAATCCATGTACATATTATCCAGCCAAGGTTCTTGACTCAAGAACGATCCAAAAACATTAAAGAAATGATGGATATAAAAATAGCCAATCTTGAAAATCTAATCAATGTCTTAACCCAGCAGAAAATTGGACTACAACATAACAACCTATACAACTATCAATCTTCACCGGTGCAATTTAACAACCATCACATAGATCCTCAAATTCCATGTACATATTATCCAGCCAAGGTTCTTGACTCAAGAACGACCTATAGACCACCACAATATGCCCTTTGACAACCTTAAGTTACACATTTTGGAGCAAGTCCAAACAAAATTCCAATAAACCATGTGGCGTTGAATTGCAGTAATAACATTATTGGTGCCAATTCACCATTCAACATCCTCATAACCATGACACATATTATGAAGTAGTAAATCAAGCCCAAGCTGTACATATGAATCCTCAAAGTCAAGCAATCAAAAGAAATCACCAGACTGAAGAATTTCAACCAAATTTAATTTCGCATCAATCCCAACAAAGTAACAACTGTGTTGCTAGGAACAACAATCTCAGCTACAGTATTGGACTAGAGAAAAACAGAGCTCAAATCCATTCATTAGCCAAAACCCATTCTTTTAAATTGCTCAATGAAGATATCTTGTCAATTCAAACAAATTCTCAAGACGAACTCTCTATTGTAGGTAGTACTAATAACTGTATTGCTGCTAATTCCTCTTACCATTCACCAGTCCAATTGGACAGTGGTAACATGGACAAATTTAGCACTAAAGAGATTAACACCCTATCAATTTCAACCCAGAATGAATCATATGGCAGTTAAAAATGTTTTACTGCGAAAGCTCCATCTAGCTCGAATATTGAACCAAAGAAACACCTATCTTCAGTTCAAACTTTAAGCATGGGCAGCAACGAATGCATAGCTGCTAATATAGTTTAGATACAAGACCTCAAGACAACCAACAATGAAACACGACCAATCAAAGATTGCGAATCCCCTGCCACCCCTTTTTGGACCCCCTCCTCTTGTAAAAAAAGACAAGTGTTTTTGAAACTAAATTTCTTTCTGTTGAAACAATCATTGTTACTGTAAAACACCAAAAAGATACGCACTGTAAAACACCAAAAAGATGTGGTTGCCAGTTAGAATTTCAAAAAGTACAGGTTTCTGAGAATTTCAGGAAATGCACCAAAATTAGAATCAAAGAGTTTTGCAACCTAACTGTTGAAAATCATCATTTTTACTGTAAGGAATTGAAAAAGATGTGGTTGCTAGGTAGAATTACCCAAAATAATTGGATCTTTGAGAGTTTTAGGAAATTTACCAAACTTAGAATCAAAGATTTTTGCAATTTGGCTATTGAAAACGATTGTTGAAACTATAAGGCATAAAAAGGATATGGTTGCTAGGTAAAATTCCAAACAGTAATTGGTCTTTGAGAGTTTCAGAAAATTTGCCAAAATTAGAATCAGTTTTTTGCACTCTGAATATTGAAAACGATCTTCACTACTGTAAGGAATTGAAAGAGATATGGTTGGTAGATAGAATTCCAAAAAAAAATAGTAGGTCTTTTAGAGTTTGAGGGAATTTACCAAAATAAGACTCAAGGAATTTTGCAATCTGACTATTGAAAATCATCATTGAAACTATAAGGCATCAAAAAAGATATGGTTGCTAGGTAAAATTCCAAAGAGTAATTGGTCTTTGAGAGTTTCATGGAATTGACCAAAATTAGAATCAAAGATTCTTGCAAACTGACAGTTGAAAATAACTAAATACCGAAGTCATTAAAACTAGTATTCATAAAAAAAGATATGGTTGCAGGGTAAAATTCAAAAAAGTAATTGGTCTTTGAGAGTTTCAGGAAGTTTACCAAAATTGGAATCATATTTTTGAAATCCTAGTGTTCATACTAGCTGATGACATTAAAAAGTTGCTTAATGTTGAAATTTCAAAAAGTATTAGTCTTTGACATTTTCAGGAAATTTACCACATTTGGCATCGGGGTCTTAAATTCCAAATTCTAAAAGCTTAGAATGGATTCAAAGAGCAGTTCCAATAATTCCTCATGAAAATTTAAACCACAAAATCAAAATTATACATAGATTTTCAGCCGTTCTGATAAGTACTGATGATTTCACATTTTTTTTTGCCCTTAAGGGCATGACTCCAGGGGTCATGCCAAAAGTCCGCTATCATCAGTAAATGAGATGCATATAATGGAACTTGCATACAAAGTTTCAGCTTCCAAACATGAATACTCCAGAAGATTTCTCTTATTAATAGACATTTTCACCATAAGCCGAAACCGAAACCGAAACCAATATAGCTTGAATAATATTAAACATTCAAAGGTGTTTCTGTGACATAAATTATACTTGCATAAGTCTTAGAACTAAATAGATAATCCTTTATACAAAGGTTTTATTCTTTTCGAGGAGTAAGAATATACGTCTAAGCGATAGTGCAGCGCATAATTCAATATTTGTGTTTTGATATTCTAATTGTCTTCGTGTGTATG
Organism: Modiolus philippinarum; assembly: GCA_002080025.1. Classification (NCBI taxonomy): domain Eukaryota; kingdom Metazoa; phylum Mollusca; class Bivalvia; order Mytilida; family Modiolidae; genus Modiolus; species Modiolus philippinarum. The sequence goes on along the minus strand of MJUU01068132.1, from coordinate 4,033 downwards.
GAGTGGCATTGATGACCGGCTATAAGGTGAATGAAAGGATATGGAGTAAATGCACATGAGACAAAGTCTCTACAAATTCGTGGTAAAAAACAAGCAAAGGAACAACGCTATATCTGGATAAAGATGCTATAACATAAGGATTAATTGACCCTACTGGTTCATAGGAACAATAGTTATACACTAGTAGGTTTAAGGTAAACCAAATTTAATAAAAATACGTGATTTAGTCATATAAATATTTGATATTTAAAACAATTGATTAACAAATATTTGTAATTTAATTGTCAATATTCATAGTTCATTGCCTATTATTTATAAATTAAAAAAGAATAATTATTATTTCAATGAATTGTTAATATCAATAAATAAAATTAGTAATATTAATAAGTTGGTTAGAAATATCTGTAAATGATTTCCCTTTATTAATAAATAAAGTATAAATATTGATAAATGAAGTTTAAATATTTATAAATAAATTTCAAATATTCAAAAAAACATCCTTTTTATTTATAATTGATTTATTAGTCTTTATAAAAGAATAAAACATAGTAAAAGAATTATAAATATTAATAAATTGATTGTTAATATTATTCATATTAACATATGAATTATGGACATTTCTAATGAATTGTTAATATAAATAAATCATGCAAATTGCACCGTTCATTGAAGATCTTATGGTGGCTTTGAGTTGTTATTATTCCCCTTGGGCCGTTGTCTCTTTGACACATTCCCCGTTTCCCTTCTTTTCTCTATTGATTTATTAATAATAACAATTATGTATAATAAATTTTTAACATAAACAATTAATTTTTAGTTATTCATGATTTAATTGTTAATAGTTGGATTTCAACTGTTAATATTTGAAATGTTTCAATATTGATAATTGGAAAATATTTCTGTATATTTATAATTGAATTGTAAATATTAATAAATCAATTATTAATGTTAATAAATTAATCATAAAAATGTATTAATGATTTGTTTATATTGATAAATGAATTATAAATATATATAAATGAATAAAAATATTAAGAAATAAGCAAGAATTATAACATTAATTAATCAAATCTTGATATTTATTATTGTTCTCTTCATAAATGTTTAAAATTGATTTATGGATATTAATAAATGAATAATAAAAAATTGCAATTAATCATGAATATTAGTAAATAATAACAAAATACCGAAGTTACGGTTAATTCATTTTCTGCATATGCGCATTTCGACAACTTATGTCTCATAACAACGGCAGTAGAATACCGAAGGAACAAAGGAGGGAAATCCACAAAAATCGAAGTCCAAAGACATTGCCAAAACGAGAACACAGAAAACAATGGCGCCAGACACAAAACAATGACGTTAGACAGACACAAAGCACAGAAATAGAAATCACAACATTCAAAATAAAGGCACTCACAGTGTGAACTCCAGTGAAACTGAGAGTGACATCAGGTGCTCCGGAAGGGTAAGCATGTCCTGCTCTGTTAACAGCACCCGTCACAAAGTAAGTGAGGCATATTATGTTTTTGAAAGATCTGTGAGGTAGCTAATTGGTTAACGTCTTTTACTAACCCTGAGACAAAACCAATTAAACATCATGGTACGTGTAACTTCTTAATCAGCTATTCATATTTATGATTTAACAAAAAAATTTACAAATTAATTATAAATATTTATAGTTAATTGTTGATTGAGTTATAAATATTAACAATTCATTATAAATGCCTATACCTCCTCTGTTAATATTAATAATAATGACATTTAATTTATTCTTATTGTTAATTTATTTAAAAATATTTCTTATTCATTTATTAATATTAATAAATCAATTTAAAATATTTACGGAGTTTCTTCAATATTTATAATTTCTGCTTATTTTTTTATGTTTGAAATAAGTTTATAAATATTTATTCTTCATCTATCAATATTTAAACTTCATTAATTAATTGTGCAATTCATTTACCAATATAAACAATTCATTTATAAATATTAATAATTCATTATTTACTTGTTACCACTGGGTCGATGCCACTGCTGGTGGACCGTTAGTCCCCGAGGGTATTCACCAGCCCAGTAGTCAGTACTTCGGTGCTGACCCGAAAGCCGATTCTATTTGGAACCTTACAATATCTAAATTTTTGTTGAAAACTAAGGAGTATCTCCCTCATGCAAAGCTCTGTCCTTAGCTGATTTTGGCTTCACATTTAGATCATATTGGTTAATTGTTCTCTATCAGTTTTTATACATCTTTGAATTTATAGTCTTCCAAACGTTTAGATTTTATCTGCACTGAAGAGACATAAGTTGTCGAAATGCGCACATGCAGAATTTAAATTCACAGTGACTTCAGTATTTAGTTACTTATTAGTTATAATAATAATTCATTATTGATATTTGCAGTTCAGTATGATAATAAAAATGAGAAACCTCAGTCGGTTATCTCCCTGTACCAAGTTAGTTTTGTATGGTTCAAAGTGGAGATTTCTAATTAGCATATCAATAGCCTCTTTTGATATTTATATCAAAATTATCTCCACTTTGATTTTATATAACTAACTTAGTACAGGGAGATTACCGACCGAGGTTTCTTATTGTTTTTCAATTCATAAATATTAATTAATGAATTAGGAATATTGACATTTGAATTATAAATATGTATTAAAAAATGTTTTAGATATTTTAATTGTTTATATCAATAAATCACGTATTTTTGTCACTGGCTTGACATTAACCTACTAGTGTATAACAATCTCTGAGAAAAGACTATTGTTCCTATGGACTTGTAAGATCAATTTATCCGTGTGTTACGGTATATCATCTTTATCCAGATATATATCCGGCCATAAAATAGCCACACACGAAGACAATTTGAATATTGAAACATCAAAACTTATGTACTATTCAGGGTTGGGGTAATGGTAATGGGTAATCGTAATCGATTGTAATCCATTACAAAATGCTAAGTAATCGAAAGTAATCTGTAATCGATCTGATTTTCGGTTACTTGCAATCGTAATTTAATCGATTACAGCTGCTGAAACCCCTGTAATTATCGATTACTTTTCGATTACATTTCGATTACATTTTAATTTAAAGCAATGTCAAGTGCATATATTGCAATACATTCATATCTGGCAGTTTTGAAACCACCTGTAATTTTACTACACATTTTAAGGTATATTTCATTTTGGAATTTTTAGAAATATTTTTGAGGTAGGCCCCACATTGAAAATGTCTTCTATATAATTTTCACTTTGTCTGCCCAGAATTTCTTGTGACCACTATGAAGCAAAAATCATTGTAGTAGTGATCTGAAAATTTATAGTGTCTAAATAAAATTTACGGATTAAATGTTTACATATCTGACCAATATATTTGGATAGCTAAACATATTTTTTCTTACATACAAGCCCTTTGCCCGTTGTGTTGTATTAAATTAAAAACTGCCTTTAGATCTTAACATGTTTAACAAAATGAAATATTTCATAGAGTGAAAAATAATTATCATCATGATAAATATATAGACTGGACATGGTACAGCAATTCAACAATTTGCATGATTATGATGATATTTCAAAAATTATTTTATTTCTCATAACCAGACCTTTTGTTTAAATTTAGCTTCTTACTTTTAATGATTTATGACATGATTTACAATTTAGACATTAGGATGACAACATGTTTATACAAGAATATAACTGTTAATTGCAATTTAACCTCAGGCAGTAATCTACACCTGTCATATTTTTATAATTAAACACAAATTTAAGCCTTATGAAAACAATTTATTTATTATCAATTTCATTAATTGAACTAGTAGTAAAATTTTTCATATTTTATATCTATAAATTATACTATTTTTTTTTTGCAAAAAAAGGTTTTTATTCCCCTTTTTCAGAGAAAACAGAGAAATGAAATCCCACCAACAAGAATCTGAAAAGAGTAGCAAATAAAATCTTGCCCAGTTTATATCAAGACAATCAAAAAAATGAATAGAAGCAAATAGATATTAATGAAGCATTAGTTCACA
>MJUU01068131.1:7265-18099 GCA_002080025.1 Modiolus philippinarum | reverse complement strand
ATCAATATCTCATAATTAATACCGTCTAGACATTTAATTGTTATACCACAACCTTATACATCCATTTAACCATTTGCACTTAGGTAAAAACATCAAAGCTGATGTAGGTGTAAAAAATTGTATTGAAGTTATACATAAAGTACAATAAATTGACCATAAAAAATGGTGCATTCAACTTGCAACTGTATGTGATAAGGCAAAATAAAAAAATACATTAGCTTCTCAGGCCCCTGCCTCATCTCTTTTTGGGGAACTAATTTTACTTTTTTATTCAAGTTTCAAATAAAAAAAAAATTAAAATCACCTGCCTCATCACCTTTTAGGCATTTTAGTAATGTAAAAAGATGCCTCATCATGATTTTGAACCAATAAAAATAAAAATCTTCCCCCTCCCTGCCTCATCATTTTTTCAAAAAAATGGCCTGAGAATCTAATCATTATTTTTGTATGGCCTAAGGCATATCAGTTAACTGTACAAGTTTAGTGGTTCTCTCCATGTACTCTGGCTTCCTCCGTCACTAAAACTGATTGCCACCATATAGCTGATATACTGCTGAAATAGGCATTAAATCCCATGCAAACAAACAAAACAAACAGCCAATAAAAAGATTAATTTCCTCTTTTAACAGTTGTGAATTATTTTCAACTTGATACAACCCTTCCACATAATTTGGTTAAATGTAAACTGTGACAATTAGTAGATTATCACAATGTAAGTAAAAGGTAATAAGAATTGAGTAAAAAAATAACTCTCCCCAAACTTCGTTTGGGAGACTTAAAAATATTGAATTTAGATAGAAATCAATGATGCAAGTAACCCCTTCCTGAATTCAAATACATGTATCCTAGTCTCAAAAATACATACATGACACTAATAGATTTGCATAAGGAATCTGGTATAATCTAAATCTCTGGCAACCTTTGGTCAAAGGGAGATAACTTATATTTAAAAAAAGTTGTTTTTCTGGTTGAGAATTGATACAAACACAAGGATGACTCCTTGAAAAAAGTAATGTTCTGTTGCAACAAGAAGTACATAATCAATAATAAATTGATCATGTTATTCTATGAAGACTTTTAAAAGTGGTATTCTGATAACTGAAGTATAGGAAGGGTGTCTTGATTAAATGCAAACCTAAGTCAGTGTTCTAGCCAGGATTTGAAAAGGGCATGGCCCCAATTGCAAAAAGGGCACTATACTGCATAAATCAAATATGAAAAAAGGCACTTAGATACGTAAATTGCGTTTTCAAAAGGGCTTTTATCCTGTACCACTGGAAGGTTTACTTTCTCATATATAAAACGCATAGCTTAAAATTAGGTATAGTAAAACCTTAGTGATACTATAGCATAAGTATTGAAGCATTGAACTGTTGAGACCTTTGACCTTCTATTCACTTTGTTCAATGTCCCCATCATGATTTTTTCCCCTTTATTAGCTCACCTGGCCTAAAAGGCCATGTGAGCTTTTGCCATCACTTTGCGTCCGTCGTCCATCGTCCGTCCGTCGTCCGTCAACAATTTCAAAAATCTTCTCCTCTGAAACTGCTGAGCCAATTGTAACCAAACTTGGCCTGAAGCATCACCAGGGTATGCAGTTAAAAAAATTGTGTTCGATTAGTCCGAAGACCAAACAACATGGCTGCAGTTACTAAAAATAGAACATAGTGGTAAATTGCTGTTTTTTGCAAATAACTCAAAAACCATTACAGATATCAAAAATCTGACACGCGGCAAAAGAGATCAGCATAGCAAGATCTACCTGCCCTGCAATTTTGAAGAAAATCCGAAAACCCATCATGGAGTTATTGCCCTTTTTCTGAAAAATTTGCAAAATTTTAACTTTATTAATTTTTATCAGAAAAACTATAAGAGATACAAGTCAACTTTAAATTGCAAAAATGTTCAGCATGTCAAGATCTACCCACCCTGAAATTTTGAAGATAATCCAAAAACCCTTGTAGGAGTTATTGCCCTTTTTTCACAGAATTTTCAAAATTTTCATATTTTTCATCTTTTATTTCCTAAACTATAGAAGATAAAGGTTAAGTGTCAATTGATAAAATGTTTGCAATGCTGTGGCGACTTCAAAACTGATGTTGAAAATTATTGGTTGACCGCCATTTTCAAAATGGCTGCCAAAAAAGGCAGGAAAATTCAGCATTGTCCGATTTCAATGAAATTTGGTTTCCAAATAGATATTGATGTTGCGACTTCAAAACCGGTGTTGAAAATTTTTCGCTGACCACCATTTTCAAAATGGCCGCCAAAAAGGCGGGAAAATTCAACATTGTCCGATTTCAATGAAATTTGGTTTCCAAATCGATAGTGATGTTGCGACTTCAAAACCGGTGTTGAAAACTTTTCGTTGACCACCATTTTCAAAATGGCCGCCAAAAAGGCGGGAAAATTCAACATTGTCTGAGTTCAATGAAATTTGGTTTCCAAAAAGGTATTGATGTAGCAACTTCAAATCTGATTTTAAAAATTGGTCGTTGACCGCCATTTTCAAAATGGCCGCCAAAAAAGGCGGGAAAATTCAACATTGTCTGATTTCAATGAAATTTGGTTTCCAAGTGGATATTGATGTTGCTACTGCAATACCGGTGTTGAAAATTGTTTGTTGACTGCCATTTTCATAATGGCCGCCAAAAAGGCAGGAAAATTCAACATTGTCCGATTTCAATGAAATTTGGATTCCAAACAGGTATTGATGTAACAACTTCAAAACTGATGTTAAAAATGTTCATTGACCGCCATTTTCAATATGGCTGCCAAATCAACATTGTCTGATCTCAAATTTGGTTTCCAAGTGGATATTGATGTCACTTCTGCAAAACCGGTGTTGAAAATTGTTTGTTGACTGCCATTGTCAAAATGGCCGCCAAAAAGGTGGGAAAATTCAACATTGTCCGATTTCAATGAAATTTGGTTTCCCAATAGATATTGATGTAGTAAAGATATAATTGTTGTCAACTGCCATTTACCAAATGATGTCTCGACTTCAAAACTGGTGTCGAAAGTGGTCCTTAGCAAGACAATTTGTCAAAAAAGCCCAACAAAGAAGTACAGTAAAACATGATCAGACTTAAAATAGAGTCCAAGTTAATGGTGGTGTTTGCTCTACCAAAGTTTGAGAGATTGAAGTTCAACTGTATAATTTACAATGTTAGCTTGATTGTGGCAACTGAAAGCCAGGTGAGTGATATAGGCTTCAGGGAGCCTCTGGTATTATTCAGATAAGATTCCTTCTGAAGTTTTGAATGTTTAGATTCTTGCCAACTGGTAGGGTGGCAAAATATTATTCAATAGATAAGTTGACTGAATAAGTATTATAATTTATTTTAAAGTTCAAATATTAAAAAACAACAAAAAAAACGTGAAAATAGCCACATATATTATTTCAGACAGTAATTCAGAAAATTTGCAGAACATTCCGTTAAATTGGCATATTTCATGGTAAAGAATAAAATCTTATAGTCAAAATCTGTAAAATGCAGAATAATGCAAGGGAGGTAATTAATGAAGTTTTCCAGAAATGGTTGTATGTTGATTGCTGGTAATCATTGTAAGTGTTGACTAATTGCTAAATAAACAACACCTGTCCTGATTGACATAAAATCAATAACTGGATATGTATGATAATTGTCAGTTTGATAAAGTACGTTTCTGGTGATTTTACATCAGAAATTCGAGCAAAACGGCACTGATGCCACAAAAAAAGGGCAGACGTGGTGAAAAGGGCACTGGCGTCATGAAAAAAAGGGTTGGCGTTGCGCCAGATGTTTTACGTCTACCGAGAACACTGTAAGTTTATTTTTGTTAAAGCCACTAATATGTCTTTGTCGATGTGCATGAATTTTTCTCTTGTTCGTATTATTGATATAATGCTATACTTTATTCATGCTTTTATTGAAATGAATCACTTATGCTTTGCCATTTTGCCAAATCCTATTTATTTTCCAAATAAAATGTATTTAAAATCGGAACACAGTAATTGTTTTAATGTACGGTCCTTTAACAACAAACAAAACTCATTCTGCACAAAGGTGCTGATGATGCGCTCCTTGAATCGCAATCTGACATTATACATTACAGGTGTCCTGTATTAGTATGAGTGGAAACAGTACATTATTAGCATCGGGACAGACAGGCAGCCTGAGTGTTGTCAGAGTATGGAAATTTAACACTGGCGAATGTTTGGCGATGTGTAAAACACATGTACATTCACTACATTGTTTAAGGTAATATTTTTAAATGGGTAGACTTTCATTCAACCCTGTTTTTAATATGTGTTTAAATATATAATGTATAGTATCATTTAAATGACACAAAGTCAAGGTTTTCTTAATTTTTAGGGGTTTCTGGCATCGAAAACAGTCAAATTATAAAGACACTGATAATAAGGTCATAAAGGACAGTTGATTCTGTGATTATATATCGGACCTTATATAGAGTAGAAAGACTCTACAAGCACTTTACCTCCTAAAAAAACAAATGAAATAAATAACAAACCAAGTTTATTGCTTAAACAGATTCTTGGACTGTAATTCTTTAGTTATGAAGTTTTAGTTAAACCTCTTTTCCATAAGTCTTGTGTGAAAGTAATTAGTGAATCTCCACTCTAACATTTTATTACCAAATTTGATCATAATATTAGTTGGGTTGTCCTCTTCTAAAATTGTGATCTTTATGTTTGTACCTCAGCCATGATTGCTTCCAACAGGGAAGGTAGTATAACATAATAATTTATGTGATAAGCTTTCAAAGATCTTCACAACAATCCTTAGTCAGTCCGCTATTAAAATTTGTCTTGATCAAGTTCATATAGACGACTTTCCAGTAGGTGAATTTTCTTGGAAAATTTTGACGTCACGATATAGATTTTCCAACGTCACAATGTTTTGTGACACAATTTGCGCCGATTGACCCCAGGTCAACCAGCGCAATTCATTCATATAAAGAAGTAAGAAAGTGGTCTTTTATGTTCATACATATAGAAAGTGGCATCATAATTTAACAAAGGACTATATTCCATTGGATTATCAAAAGGTGATGATACAGGTGAAAAATATAGGCTTTTGAGGGTATCTTGTAATTTACTTTTTCATGATAAAACTATTGCATCCATTAACCCTTCTAATGGTATTTCTTAAGTTTGTATCCACTTCTCTAGATATAAAATCCAGAATTTTAAAATGATGATTTTTAGATTTTTTTGTACATTTGTTGCACTCTACATTCTTCTACATGTTTACAAATTTACTATGTGTTGTATTCCATTTCAGTTTTGCTCACAAAGGAAATATGTTATGTGGAGTTGGAAAAGATAACCAGGGAAAAAATGTAAGTTTCTTCAAAATCTGAATATCATTTTCTTCTTATTTTTTTAATCTATATTTTAGTTTGTATTTAAAACTACAAAGATGAATAAAGTTACAAAGATAAATAGAGTGACATTGACGAAAAAATAATTGCAGAAATCTGAAACTGAAAACAGGAAACACAGAAATACAAATACAAGTCAATAACCTCAGAAAATATGAAATTGAAGACAACAGACTTCAAAAGTGTAAAAATCAAGAACCACCTCACAATATATTAAGACAGCTAACACCCAAATACAAAATTTAAGTCAACATCCTTAGAAAATGTGAAGTTGTAGATAACAAACTTAAGGCAACAACCTTATACAATTTATGATAAAATATTGTGTTCGGAGTTTATTTTGTTATTTTTTTTTAATTGTAGATGGTTGTCATTTGGAACACCTCTAAGGTTATGAAAAGTCGAGAGATAACAGTAACAGCTAAAGCTCACACAGATGTAGATATAGTTAGACTTAGAGTATCAGCTTTTGATGATACAAGGTAGGAAATCAAGAGTATATGTTTCAAATTTTTGTGTTTTATATGCCCCTGCCGTTAGGCGTCAGGGGTATAAAGTTTTTACCCATGTCTGTCCATACATCTGTCCATCTGTACGAAGGTACATCCAAGGCTTTCTCATCTTGTGTAGTATTAATTTATATTTGGTCAGGTTCTTTAATATGATGAGTTGCACTATGTCTCCCTTTTTCAAGTCCGTCACGTATCTACTTCCTGTTTGACGATAATTTTTGACTTGTCCCATTAAAGCCATATATTGAAATTTTATTGAAATTTTTCATCAAGGATTTCTCAACTTGTGTATGTAGTAATGATTTGATATTTGGCCTGAAGCTTTGGTATGATGAGGTGTGCCATGATTCCTCTTTTCAGGTCTGTCACTCATCTACTTCTGTTTGATAATAACTTTGATTTTTTCTAAAGCAATATATTGAAATTTTGCGTCAAGCTTGTGTATATAATAAAGCTCAAGTATGATGAGTTGTACTGTGTCTCCCCTTTTCAAGTCTGTCAGTCATCTACTTCCAGTTTGACGATAACTTTGATTTTTTCCCATTATAGCTTTATATTCAATTTTTTGGTGAAGGATTTCTCAGGTTGCATATGTAGTAATGATTTGATATTTGGTTTGAAGCTTTTGTTTGATGAGTTGTACTGTGTCTCCCCTTTTCAAATCCTTCACTCATCTACTTCCTGTTTGACGGTAACTTTGATTTTTTCCCATTATAGCCATATAATGAAAAGTTTCTTCAAGGATTTCTCATCTGGAGTATGTATTAATGATTTGATATTGGGGTTAAGCTTTGGTATGATGAGTTGTAGAGTGTCTCCCCTTTTCAAGTCCGTCACTCACCTACTGCCTGTTTGCTGATATATATATCTTGCGGATGCATCCCTGTCCCATGGACACATTTTTTTTTTTAATTTATACTCCCCCCCCCCAAACTATATATAGGAATCACCCTGTCCATCCCTCCGTCCTTCTGTCTGTCTGTCCATGTACCTTGTCAGCACATGTTCTCCTAAACGGCTGCTTTGAATTTGGTGAAATGTTACAAAGTTGTAGTACACCATCTGAAGATATGCCTGAAGTAATATGGCTTATGCACAAAATTTTGAAGGGGAGATGATTTGTCTTTGAATATTTTCTGGAAAAAGGGGGGAGGCGAACCTTGTCAGCGCATGTTCTCCAAAACGGCTACTTGGATTTTAATGAAATGTTACACATTTGTAGTACACCAGCTGAAGAATGAAGTAATATGGTTGCTGCCAGAAATTTTGAAGTGGAGATAAATAGTCTTTGAATATTTTCTGGAAAAAGGGGGAGGGGAACCTTGTCAGCGCATGTTCTCTTAAACAGCTGCTTGGATTTTGATGAAATGTAACACAGTTGTAGTACACCATCTGAAGATGTGCATGAAGTTATATAGTTGGTGCCCAAAATTTTGAGTGGAGATAATTCGTCTTTGAATACTGGAAAAAGGTGGGGGTGGACAGACCTTGTCAGTGCATGTTCTCTTAACAGCTGCTTGGATTTTGATGAAATGTTACACAGTTGTAGTACACCATCTGAAGATGTGCATGAAATTATATGGTTGCTGTCTGAAATGTTGAAGGGGAGATAATTTGTCTTTGAATATTTTCTGTGTAAAGGGGGAGGTTGATCCTTGTCAGCACATGTTCTCCTCAACCACTGCTTGGATTTTGATGGAATGTTGCACAGTTTTAGTACACCAGCTGAAGATATGCATGAAGTAATATGGTTGCTGTCTGAAATTTTGAAGAGGAGATAATTCCTCTTTAATATTTTCAGAATAAAAGGGGGGAGGTATATCATTTTGTCCATACTTGTATTGTATCCGCATTTGTACTGTGTCCACACACACTTAAATTTACACTTGCCGTATTGATTCAGGGTTCAATTAGCGGGGGGTATACCTTGGCTGCCATTCGGCGACAGCTCTAGTTTTTATTTATGAATAGGAAGAATAATTGGTCATATAAAGATATTTACTGATGATTGTTCTGTTACTAAACACACACCAAAAAAAAAAAAAATTGTTACATGCATTCTTGCAGTTTTTCCAAGTCAAAATTTTGCTCAATAGAAATGAGATGCATAAAATTCATAGCTTACATTTGTATTTCTTTACATTTTTTAATTAAAATTGTATTTTAACCAGATTAAAACATGCTTCTTTGCAAACTGACTTGAAAGAATCACTCCAAGATCGGTTTGTTTTAAAATTTTCTGAATATTTATTTCAAGAATGGTATCATGTGGTAGAGACAATATACGTTTATGGAGGGTCAAGGAAGGTCAACTGAGGTCAGCTCCAGTAAACCTAGGAGAACATCATTGTATGGAATTCACTGATGTAGCATTTGAAGCTGGTTACCATGCCGACAAAGATCCATCAGACAGACTTGTGTAGGTGTCTTTTATTCAATTTATGTAGCAAATTTTACTAAATTAATCATGCAACCAAAAAAATTTATTACTTCTGTAATTCAACTTTTTTGCATTAAATTCATATATAAATTATATTTTCATCAATATAACTTTGATTGAGTTAGTAGAAATGTTTAACAAAATCGAACAAAATAAGTTACTCAAAAATGTTTATAGCAAAGAATGATGTAGGTCAATATGGTATATGTCATCATTTGATTTTTATTCCATTAGGTATGCTTGTAGTAGATCTGGACATATATTTGAGATTGAGTTACAGAAGGTGTCTATAAGACATGTCAGAAGGCTATTACCAAATACCAGTAAATCTAAAGACCAAGATAAACAAACATTTAGATCAGGTCAGATTTTCACATTGAATTAAGCAGATTTTTTTTTTATAATATTGGATTTTAATTTACTACTAGATAATAAAGAAAAATTTAGAAAGGTCTGTTGTTTAATAAATTTCAGCAAATAATGTTTCAAATAAAACAAAATTTGCTAGATACAGTTGAAAGGGTCATAAATTGTAGAGTCTAATCAGAAGAATGTTATACTCAGGTTTGCACTTCAAAACGATAGCATGGTATCATGTTTTTATACCTCCACTTTAGTGGGCGGTATATATAGTGATAATGGTGTCGGTTCATCCATTTATTCGTTCGTCCATCCCTTCATTATTCTATCTGCCATAGGGGTACATACTTTGTGGCAACAACTCCTAGACGGCTTGGTGGAATTTAATGAAACTTTTACAGCGCATATTGCCATTGTGCACCAGCTATTCAAAAATTTGATTTGACTTGATTTTTATGCATCTTGATGCATATAGTCGTAGTCAGACATCCACGCCCTGAAGGTGACCAATCAATGAAGACGCAAGAAGAAGCCCCGCCCACTAATTGCACTGAATTTCCAGTTCACCATACGATGCAATATAGTCATGTACATTTTGGCCATCAACATAAAAACGGTATGGTAAAATCTAAAATTCTATCAAGGACATATCTCATGTTGAACTGAAAGTGTAGTATCCCATCGAAACATTTTTGTCTCGCCCGTGACGAAAGGCGCGGAAAGGGAGACATATGCGTACAAAGTATGACGGTGGCGGCGGCGTAAACTTTCATGTTAAGTTTTTGTGATTAGGTCATTTTCTCATTAACTATAAATTGTAGGTCAATGATATTTAGTATATAGGTTGGTCTTGAGTAGTACATGACAGTCTGCTATATGGTTTTTGCCTCTGACCTCAATTTCACGGTCCAATGAACATGTTAAGTTTTTGTGCTTAGTTTAGTTTCTCAGTAACTATAAGTGGTAGGTCAATGATATTTGGTATATATGTTGGTCTTGCATAATACATGACAGTCTGCTATATGGCTTTTGTCTGTGACCTCAATTTCATGGTCCAGTGATCATGTTAAGTTTCTTAGTATCTATTAATGTAAGTTCAATAATATTTGGCATGTGGGTTTGTCTTAGATGGAAGATGACGGCCTGCTATTTGGCTTTAACCCTTGACCTCAATTTCATGGTCTAGTGAACATGTTTGGTTTTTCAGTATCTATCAGTGGTAGGTCATTAATATTTGGAATTTTGGTTTTGGGTGATATGTGACAGTCTGCTATATTGCTTTTGTCAGTTAATCTAATTTCACAGTTTAGTGAACATGTTAAGTTTTCTGATTTAGGCAGTTTGAGTTTTCACATCAATTTTACGATCAAGCAGGGATGGGCGAGACATCAATTTGGGTCCACATTGTCATTCACTTTTGCCGAAATGTAAATTATGCGGTGTGTACACATGTATTGATACATTCATGAAAATGTCGATAAAAGTAAACAAAGTCACGGACAACGTGTTCACCATTACATCGGTTAATCTATAGATTATATGTAATTACATACCAGCCTAAGTTTGCAGTTTTACTATTTTGTGACCTCCAAGTTCTTGAAACTATTAGAATATTCTGTGCGTGAACAAGTTTATTAAAATAAGTTAGGGATGTCAACTCGGACAAGATTTATTACTTTAGTACTTGAAAGTTTTTTCGAGCGAGTACTCGAGTACTCGCTCGGGAAGAAGTTGTATGATCATCCTGATAGAAAATGAGCAAATGATTGAATTGTGTGTAGAAAAATACTCCGTATTATTTTTTTCGTCCATTTTGATTTTTTCTCAAGTACATTTTAAATCCATTTAATTTTTATTTAAGGTCAAAACAATGCGATCAGTATTGAATTAAGGTCAAGACAATGAATCAGTATTTAATTAACAGCTTTTAATTTTAATTGCTTACGAATCAATACAAATCAGAACGTTAATTGGAGACAAAAGACACGCAATTATATATTCCTAATTTCAAGTTGTTAAGTTACTTAAATGTGAAACACAAGTAGCATCTACATAATATCTTCAAGAGATTCAATAAAACAGTGGCTTTTGTTGAGAAAATTATGATATTTATTTCTCGAGAAAGTCGATTTTT
>MJUU01068125.1:47186-76657 GCA_002080025.1 Modiolus philippinarum | reverse complement strand
AGTCTGGATCCGCCACTGTTGAATTTGAAGGAATTCATGTTGTCTTAGCCTCATTCTGTCAATCATATAAAGTCAGAAACAAAAATTGAATGGGTGATCTTTTCGACTTTTGAAGCATCAGCTTTCATTCTGTACAAAGAAACATTAGTAATGGCTGCATGCAGATCATTTTTGCAAGCTGCCTATTTAAATTTTCCCCAGAAAATTGAAGAGATACCGTAATAAAAATTTTTGCAAAATGTGGTTTTAGAATTTTAAGCAGGTGTGCTCATAATCCCTTCTTCCAACATGGCCCCAACAACACACAAAATGATAAAGGAATCTATACATGCGAAAAAAAAAAAAAATAAATAAAAATGTTTATATTGCATTTTTGACTCAATTTAAACATTGATTGTGGAATTTTATTTTGGTAGTACATATCTCGAGGAGCCATCAAATTAGTACAAGTCAATCTTACGGTTTTAACTTGTCAATATTATACAATAGACAGGGATCCTATTTCAAAATAGGTGCATGAACCTCTGCTCTTATGACAATTCTATCAATTACATCTGATCTGGATTTTAAGGTTACCAGCAGGGTGTTTTCCTGTCCTCTGTAATTTAAAGGCCTCTTTGGGGGCTTTTTGGACTAAATTTATAGCTATTTGTATACTAAATATAAAATATTTGTGAGATACAAGAGCTGAAAATGGAAATTAAATTGATATGATATACTACTTCAAAAGCATCAGTTGAAGAACTGTTTGAAAAAAATAAAAAAAAAATAAAAAGCATAACCCCAACCCAAAACTGTCATTCCTTGTGTAGAATGAGATAGATATATGCAATTATTTAAAAGCTCCCTTCCACAGTGTCTGAAAAAAAAATCTGGCCAGAATTATCGTGGTTAAGCATATTTATGTCATCAGGAACATGACACATTCTGAGTTTGGCCCTATGCAAGTCAGTAAACCAAACACAAAACATGACATGCAATTTTTTAGTCAAAATGCACGTTTTCACTCTTTTTCTAGCAAGAGGAATCGGAATTAACCTGAAATGGTCCATGTAGAGCCTCACAACCTATAATGATCTAGTCAGCTTGTTTAAATATTAAACAATGGGCATCATTGGATCGTCATACTTAAAAGATCTTGTTTACAGTTCAATATTTTGAATTAGTATCATATCAGGGTATCATTTTGAATTCCAAAGAGAGAAGTCAGTTAGGTCCTGGAGTGATGTCAATTATGAAATATTTCCGGCTAAAGCATGCCCATCAATTGTCTCCCGTTATGGTTGAGAAGCCCAGGGGTGGCTTTGAAAAAGAGAATTAAAAGCTAAGCGAAAAAGACAATGTGAGGCAATTTAGGACTTGAGGTTTTCTGCAGAATCCTTATAAAGGTTATATTGCTCTTAATGACAGAATTTTCACAAATTATACATTTTTAATCTTATGCTTCAAAACTTAAAAGAGATGAAAGTTTAGTGAAAATTGCAAAAACAGTGAGGACTACATTTTTCAATGTTCAATGTTGTTCTTTGTATTCTAAAACAAGTGACTGCTTCTTTTATGCCCAATTTAAGCTTTGGTCCAGGTTATAAGCAATTCAGGCACTTGAGGGCCTCTTAGAATTCCTACTGAAAACATATTCTGGCATCCTGATAATGCCAGTTTTCTGACCTTTAAACAGAGCTAACATTATTTCATGAAATGAAAAAAAATTTAGCTGATTCGGATTCCTCAGATTGGTCTCCAAATTTGTCCATGGTGAAACATGTGAAAAACTTCATCATACTAAAGATTGTGGCATAGTTTAACAAAATATGGAAATGCTTTTCTGAGCAGTATGAAAGTACAGTTGAATTTCAATCGCTCAAACTGCAATTGCTCGAACACCATGAATGTCTCAGACCCTTTTTGTAGTCCTTTTGCTCAGGTTTTGACAAAATTCCACCTTGGTAGCTCAAACAACCCACAAACAGTTTTCTTCAGTCCCTTGGGTGTTTTAGCCATCAAAGTTCTAATGTACTAATGAGAATAAAATTTCTTGTTATTTGTTGTTTATTCTAATATGGCGTCCTTCAAACGCTTTGAGAACACTACAGGGTTCTAATAAGCATAGAGCCCTCGGTGACGTCACAATACAAATACCGGACATCATAATCTCAACCTTAAATAGTTCAAATGGGAATAACACATTTTTATTAATTTTGTCCGTAAATAATGCGTAATGTTGAACAAAAAATGGATAAAAGTCATTTTTTACAACTATTATATGCTTGATATATGTTGTTTCTGGGTCTATTTCGCTTAATTTGTATGACCAAAATGGCATTTGAAAACATCCTCCTAGTACCGCTTCAAATTTTCAGAACATTTCTAAACCATATTAGAATCGAAATAGATTATTGCAATTGGGCTCTGTAATAATTAGAACATGGCAAGACCTTATATTTGTCCTCATTTTATACCTCGCTATCGCTTGGTATAAAATATTGACAAATATAAGGTCTTACCATGTTCTAATTAGCATAGAGCCCAGTTGCAATAATTGATGCTGCTTCAATAATAATTCCTCCAGAGTTATTTCCCTTCATGTACTAACTCCTGAAACTGAGAAGTAAATGTTCACAACTTTTTTGAAGGGTCCAAATTTAAAAAAAAAATAACTAGGTACTTTGTATACAAGGTCATGTTCAATAAACATTGGTTTCTTTTTACATTTAAATGACTGAAGCCTATTGTTTATGTATTAAGGTTTAAATGTTTGTCCGTCGGACTTTAATAATAAGAAATTATGTATTAATTAATTGTGGATTAACTCTGTTCTTCATGTATGGGAAATATTTCTCTGTCCATTATAAAATGACGAGAAGTATTTTTTAATGTATTTTGCTTGTATAATGAATTGGAGGGAATTACAAATTTGTGTCATTGATGGCCATTTTAACTGTCTAGGTGAGTAAATAGCATTGTGTAAATAAAGTGTATATTGTTAAGGCCGTACAAAATTAATTAATTGGTTCTCAGGCCATTTTTCATTGAAACAGATGAGGGAGGGAGGTGATTTTTTTTGTCTTTTTATTTACCAAAAAATAGATGAGGTAGCTTTTTACATTGCAAAACCACCAAAAATGTAGTGAGGGAGGTGATTTTTATTTTTATTTTACTGAAATGGCAAAAAATAGGGTCAAGCCTCCAACTAGATGAGGGAGGGCCTGAGAACCAATGAATTTTTTTTTCATGGCCTAAGTAAGAGTACAGAGACCCAATTTGTCCAAATCTCGATGGAAAATATGGGTCAAGAGATGATGGCCAACTGTTACATACTTTTGTGAAAGAAAAAGGTTTAAGCTGATAATTATGTTGATATGGGGAGAAAAACTTACTAAGGCCATAATGAAATTTGACTGTCAGCATTGGTTTTCATTATTTGATGGATTCTTACGGCTTGTTTAATTAGAGATCATTTGGGTGTACTGCTAGTGATATTTAGACTGATTAATGTGGTTCCAGTGTCTAAAACTGCGCATCCATCTTGCACATGTGATGAAAATTGGAATTTGCCATTAAAACATTGTAAAAATGATTTTGAATAGATCATTGATAATAGATAAAATCAAATAAGCAACATTATTTATGTTGCAAGTATGCAGAATATTTTACTTTTTGAAAAACTGTTATTTTTAATGAGGGGAGATAATTCTAAAGAAATGATAAGGGGAAAATCACATTTTCACAGTATTTTCATAAATATGATCGGTGACCCCAATTTTTATTTTCATATTTCCAAAGTTCTTTCTTTTACACAGATTATACTACATTTTCGCAAAAATCTATCGTTAAATTCGTATAAGAAATGTAGAATATCATTTTCTCCCTATATCAAGAAGCTTAAAATCTTGTTATTTTTGGAATCTTCTCCTGGAGTTCAGTCACCGGTTGATGTTTTTGCTAAAAAAATTTTTTTTAAATTTTGAAGTCAATTTAATAAACTTTCAATCACAGAAAAATAAGAAAAATCTATCGTTTTTAATTGTTTTTAGTTCCCAGAACTACCTTAAGACTTGGAAGTAATTTTGTTAGGGTTATTATGGATCATAAGCTCTGATGCCAGGCCTTAACGTAAGGGGATTGATGAGCAATGTCAATGAAAAAAAAAGATCAAATGCACAAGTCCACCCCAAATTTTCAAAAAAGGTGGATGAGAATCCTGAATTTTTTTTCATTATGGCCTTATCTGTAATATGGACAGTTTGTTCCTAACAAAAATACCCTTATTTTATCCAAGTGTGTAATAAAAATAATGAAAAATGGATTACTCATTTTAGGGTTACTTAAAAGCAGAGATGGTTAAAGGTTAAATATGAAATATGTTTCCTTTTGGAGTTCTTAATGAAATGTATACATTTTTGTGAGTCATTACCCTTAGGGATAATGTAAGTAAATTTCTGATTTAGAATTCCTCATATATTTATGAAAAATGTTTGGATTGCAGTTTAATGTTAAATCATTGCATGTGTCTTGTGGAACCCCCACCTCCATCACACTCCATCCCCATCCAATCCCCAACACTACCCCCAATAAAAAAGAGAGAAAAGGGGACAGAAAGAGAGGAAAATGAAATTTAAAAGAGTAGGATTCAGGAAAATGCAAAATGTGCACTACATAAATTTTACTTTCTTATTGCTTGGAATATTTGGAATATGATTTCTTTGTACTTCTTGATGGAATGTAGACAGTATTGAGAGAGTTCATTCCCCTTGATTACATAGTATCATTTCAGTTTCAGCTTTGGAAAGCATGCATTGGTAATAGTTGTTCCAGTGCAAAAAGTAATGCAAAGAGAAATGTATTGTTCAAAACTTCAACTCTAATAAAAAGAAGTATTGTCTAGTGTATTGCAGTCTCAATTGACTTCAAAATTATAGCTGTCTTGCAGATTTTGATTGGTATTAAATTTGATTTTGGATTCATGTTAAGTTTGTGTAACAAAAAAAAATTATACCTCTTACTCAACCATCTATATATCTTCACATGCAGATTTTTGCTCTGAGTTTTATCCACACAATACTAGCTCCAGATTAATCTATTTTGAATATTGGAACAAAAGAAACAAATGTAAAATGCATGCAACTACTGTAAACCAACTTATTTTCGTGAGCGATTTACTTTCCCGACTTTCGCGTGCATGAAAATATCGCAAAAATAAATCGTCGCGAATAGTTGATATCCTTATACAAAAGCATTAACAGAAATAGAAAATCGTGAAAATTAATTTCTGTGAACTTCACCAGGAGGGACAAAACACGAAAAAAGTAGCCGCGAAAGTAAGTTGGTTTACAGTAAATAAAAGAAGTACAGGCAAACTTTGATGGCTGGAATACCGAAGGGACCGATGGAAACAGTTTGAGCCAAAGGAGTGTTCAAGATATCGAGGTCGAACTGTGTTTAAACTTGAGTAAAAGGACCACAAATATGGTTTGAGGCATTTATGGTGTTGGAGTTATTGCAGTTCGAGCCATGGAAGTTCTACTATACTTAAAAAATTTTGACAGGGGTGCTTAAAGGACCATGGATGCATTTTAGGACCCAAAAAATGTACTATGAATTTGGATGATGAGTAAAATGAGGGTGATTTACTGATATTAAGATTGCATTTGTGTTTTCATTGTAGGAATTTGTTGATGAACTGCATGGCAAAGAAACAGAAATGGCTAACGCTTTCAAAGTAGCAGATGGCTTTAAAGATGAAGCACAGGTTTGTGGGTTAAAATAACAAAATGTAGGAAATCAGAAAAAGAACTTGTCAAGTTCTGCCATTATCTATGGTGACAATTAATCTATCTCTCATCAGTGCTGATAAAAACAAAACATTGAAAGATAGAAAACTGAATTACAATCAGAGGCCTGAAGGACTTGCTGTCTGATGCACTGCAAGTCTAAGAGAGGATATTTTAGGAGCGATGTTATATACTCAATATAATGTTGTATGTATTTGTTTTCCCTATTGTGATATGAAAAAGTCAGTCAGTGTTATTTTTATGCCATACTTTGCTTCATACTTCATTGAACTTTAACTTATTAGACAGAATAGAAATCCATTTTATTTTTATGAAATATCTGAATGGTATTAAGAAAATAAATTTTAGATTGAAGTTATTTACATACATGCATAGCATTTTGAAATTGCATTGAAAACATAAGATACTAGAAATGAAGAAGTACACAAGCATTTCCGTCAGTTATAAGGAAGTTAACTAAAGATAGGCATTTTTGCAATTTGGAAAATAACATTTTTATGTTATTCTAAGAAATATTTATATAAAGTGCTTAGAAGCAGCTGCATATGTGAAAATTTTGTGACTTTTGAATTACCCCCCTTTGGCCATATCCATAAGCTCAAAAGTTGTTTGAATTTAAAGAAAAAGTTGTTTGAATTTAAAGAGGTATCAATAAGTTGAAGTTCAGTCTCATTACATTTTATTTCTTTCTATGGTTTCAAATCAAGAAAATAATGCAAAAGAGGGTAATTTTGACTCATTTGTAGATACCACATTTAATGCCTAGCTCTTATATAGGAATTCTGTTGTGATGAAGGTCTTTAAAAATCTGGTAGGATATAGCCAGAATACCTTTGTTAATGTGACACAAACACATGTTTGCATTCAGTAGATTATAAAACAAAACAAAGTGCTACACCTTGTTGGTGCCTTAGAATTGAGTAGGATTATGGGTAAACTAAGTGATGATGGAACAAAACACAAACAAAAAACAAAAAAAAACCTTTAGAAAATAAGAAATTAATACCAAAACTTAAACATTTGCAATAGGAGTTTAAGTATTTATGATCTCAGAACAAGACGAGTATTGTGTCGCTTATTTTCATGCAGTGGCAACATACAGGGATCACTATCTGTCGTTGGTGTCACAAAAGATTCTGTAACAGTTTTGTCAGGAATCACATATTCCTGACCAACCTTCTGAAATTTAGCATAGAGTATCACTTTGGGATCTCTCACATGCTCACTTCATATTTGAGGGAACTTCAAATTTAGCATCAGTTTGGGATCTCTGACACACTCACTTCCGGAACTAGACATTTTTTTTTTTGCTTTTTATATATTACACAGGCAACACATCTTCCCTGGAAGACTTGATACTAAGTTTAATTATATTGCTAAAGAAAGAGTGAAACACAAAAGGATTGGATATAAAACCATGTATTCTGTCTGTCATAACAGAAAATAACATGCTCTCTTCAAACTTATTGTCCCCCGCCTTTTGCGAAAGCGGGGGACTATAGAATTCGCCTTTCCGTCATTCCGTCATTCCGGATGTCGTTTCTGGATGATAACTTGAGTATCCCTTGCCCGATTGAAACAAAACTTATACAGATGGAAGGAATAGGGAAGGGCAAGAACCCTATTGATTTTGGGGTCAGTAGGTCAAAGGTCAAGGTCACAATTTCTAAAAATAGAATTTATTGCACCAAAATTTGGTCCGTGTGGGAAATTTTTATTTTTTATCCGATTTCGATGGGATTTTTTCCATTAGATACCTCTCAATGAATGCTTTCATACATTTGCCAACAGATTTTTGGTATCTCTTACCGTTTTCAAGATAATAGGGGTCAAAGGTGTTGGGGGAGGGGTGGGGGTGCCAAAAATTTTTTTTTTATATTTTTCATCGGATTTTGATGGGGTTTTTTGCAAATGCTTCCTCGTGAAAAATGCAATAAAACTCTCCCTAAACATTTTTTTTTCATCTTGTACCGTTTTTCAGGTAAAAGGAATTCCGTCATTCCGGAAGTCGTTTCCGGATGATAACTTGAGTATCCTGTGCCCGATTGAAACAAAACTTTTACAGATGGAAGGAATTGGGAAGGGAAAGAACACTATTGATTTTGGGGTCAGTAGGTCAAAGGTCAATGTCTGCAAATGCTTTCTTGTAAAAAATGCAATAAAACACTCCCCTGCACATTTTTTCCCATCTTGTACCGTTTCCCACGTAAAAGGGGTCAAAGAGAGGCAAAAATGCCATTTTGGCTCGTGTGGGAAATTTTTATTTTTTATCCGATTTTGATGGGATTTTTTTCATTGGATTCCTCTCAATGAATGCTTTCATTATTATGCCAGCAGTTTTTTGCTATCTCTTACTGTTTTCGAGATAATTGGGGTTGAAGGTACCGAAGGGGGCCAAAAAATGCCATTTTGGTTTTTGTGTAAAATTTTTACTTATTATCCAATGCGATGGGATTTTCCCCATTGGATTCCTTTCCTTGAATGCTTTCATGAAAATGCCAACAAATTTTTGTTGTATCTTTCACTCCGTTTTTGAGGATATTGCACTCAAAGCTGGCAACAGGTAAACAAAAACTCCATTCATCTAACATACAACTCTAAGGCTGGGGGCCTTGAGCACTGCTCTATTTTTAAACATAAAACTCAAGCCAGGTTAGATTTTGGCTTTAGTAATGCAAGTGGTTTTGTAGTTGTGACTTATTCAGCTTTAATCTTCAATATTTTGTAAACGACGTGCATGTGGTTGGGAATCATTTATTCTTCTGAAAATGATTTTTTCCGTGTAAGACAGCCCATAGAAGACAGGGTCACGTGAAGCTGTCTTATAGGGGTAAACGTCCAATCCAACGATGCGATTTGTTCGACGTCACAATTGTTACCACAATAAACTCAATGGATGATTTGACGTCAAAAGTTAGAACTACACAAGAAATGGCAAGATTTACTTTCTTTCTGGTTGGTTGTTGTATTTTACGGATGGAACAGGTTCTTATATTCGACCAAAATTAAAGATTAGGACATCTCTCACTCGTGTGAGAAATTCTACGTCTTTTACCCTTGTTTCACTCGGGAAAAGATGGAATTTCTCACACTTGTGGAAGATATCCCTTATCTTTAAAATGGTATAGTATAAGAACCTATTAATCTTCATTACATACGATATTTTTGAAAATGTCTCTCAGAAATTTCATTTTCCTTTTTTATGGCGACCATTATCATATCTTTGATATTTAATTGATATCCCATTAAATATATTTAAATTGCAGTTGCAAGAATGTATGTTTTAATGTAAATAAAGATAAGTCTTTATGTTTTATTGACATGTGTAAAGAATTTGGATACATGTTAAAAAATCCAAAAATAATCGCTGACCTAGATTGTTAAATACCGACAATGTATTATACATGTATTTATGTAATAACACCCCAGTTGGAGATGGATTTATTCAAATCAATTGAGCATTAAAGTAAAAGATATATATTTAGATAACAATGATAGATTAATATGGAATTACTTATAGGGTCCTCTTCATTGTGAACTTGGCCCATTTTATATTATTGTGGTATACACTGTTAAATAGATCTATAAATGAGGTTTGTAAGCACTGTTGAATATATTGGTCTGTCTGTTTTGTGTTATGTAGAACTTCACAGTGTTTGGTAGATCCACATTATTTTTCATTGGTCAACATAATACAGTTGTGTTTGTTGGTCCACTGATTGAGTAAGGTTGCTAACATGTGTTTGGTTGGTCTACATTTGGCTTTGTTGGTTCAGAATGATAAAATTTTATGCGTATGTTTGTTAGTTTAGATTAGTTTCATTGTGTTTGATTGGATGGTCTACTGTTTTGGTGGTCCTGATTTTGTAAGGTTGTCTATGCCTACATTGCATTTGGTTGGTATACATTGTGTTTGGTTTATCTTCATTGTATTTGATTGGTCTACATTGTGTTTGGTTGGTCTACGTTTTGTTGGTTGGTCTACATTGTGTTTGGTTTGTCTACATTGTGTTTGGTTGGTCTGCATTGTGTTTGGTTGGTCTATATTGTGATTTTGTTTGGTTGGTCTATATTGTGATTTTGTTTGGTTGGTCTATATTGTGATTTTGTTTGGTTGCTGTATATTGTGTTTGGTTGCTGTACATTGTGTTTGGTAGCTGTACATTGTGTTTGGTTGGTCTACATAGTGTTTGGTTGCTCTTCATTGTGTTTGGGTTGGTCTACATTGTGTTTGGTTGGTCTGCATTGTGTTTGGCTAATCTACATTGTGTTTGGTTGCTCCACATTGTGTTTGGTTGGTCTACATTGTGTTTGGTTGGTCTATATTGTGTTTGGTTGCTCTACCTTGTGTTTGGTTTGTCTATTTAGTGTTTGGTTGCCCTAGATTGTGTTTGGGTCCCTCTACATTGTGTTTGGTTTGTCTACATATCCCTGATAAGTATGTTGTCACTGTATCATGCTGCATTTGCATTTAGCCCTTTATTTTAAGCCTTATTAGGGCCCCGCATTGAGATGCGGGTGCCCTATAGTTTTCACTTTGTCTGTCTGTCAGTCTGTCTGTCTGTCTGTCCGTCAACAATTTTTTTCGTCAAAGATTTCTTGGCTTGTATAAGTGGGAATGATTTGAAATTTGGTCTGGAGCTTGGAAATGATGACTTGTATCGTGTAAGCAATTTTCAAGTTTGTCGGGTATCCACTTCCTGTTTGCGGATACTTTGATTTTTTTTCTCTGAACGAAATTTTCGTCAAAGATTTCTTGGCTTGTATATGTGGGAATGATTTGAAATTTGGTCTGCAGCTTGGAAATGATGAGGTCGTATTGTGTAAGCGATTTTCAAGTTTGTCGGACTTGTACTTTCTGTTTGCCGATACTTTGATTTTTTTACTTTTAACAAATTTTTCGTCACAGATTTCTTGGCTTATACTATAGGGAATGATTTGAAATTTGGCCTGGAGCTTGGAAATGATGGCTTGTATTGTGTATGCAATTTTCAGGTTTGTCGGGTAACCACTTCCTGTTTGAAGATACAGTGGAACTCCCGAAAACCGGCCCCTCTAAAAACCGGATTCCTCTATAAACCGAACAATATGTTTCGGTCCGGATTTTTTACCTATATAAATAAGTTAAAATTTCCTCTGAAAACCGGCCCCTCTGAATTACAAATTCCGACCATATAGATTGTCCCAAACGTATATTTTCTTCTAAAATTCAACTCTGAAAACCAGACAATTTTTTCCGTGGACAATGAAATCGACCAAGTTTATTCAATTTGTCACATATCTCTTGTCATCTTCATCGATAAATAACTGTATTCGAACAGATTACCGACAATATTGATTGAAATTTACAATAACGCAGGGAAATATACTGAAATAGTTAAGTCACAGCCTAAACTGACCTTACAGATCATATATCACACTTCCGTTATTAGAGTTCGGATTGAGAAGACCGGATTTCGGAACCTCCGAAAACCGGAACCTCTTAAAACCGGCCGATTTCTTTGGTCCTGGCGGTGGCCGGTATTCAGAGGTTCCACTGTTCTTTGATTTTTTTCTATGAACAAAATTTTCGTCACAGATTTCTTCGCTTCTACAATAGGGAATGATTTGAAATTTGGTCTGAAGCTTTTTAATTATGAGTTGTATTGTGTAAGCAATTTTCAACATTATCAGGCGTCCACTTCCTGTTTACCGATACTTTGATTTTTTACTATGAACAAAATTTTCGTCACAGATTTCTTGGCTTCTACAATAGGGAACGGTTTGAAATTTGGTGTGAAGCTTGGAAATGATGAGTTGTATTGTGTGAGTGACTTATAGGTTTGTCACTGAATTACTTTCTGTTTTGCTGATACTTTGATTTTGAACTTTAAATGACTTGATATTTAGTCTGAAGCTAAGAAATGATATAGTTTGGTAAAATTTCAAGAAATCACTGTATCAACACATTAGTGTGTCAAACAGAATTTGAAACCACACTCATCTGATTTTTACCTTTGCCCAGAGTTTCAGGATCGAAATTGCGGGGCCCCCTTCCGACAACGCCAGTTTCGACATGCTCTAGGTTTGATATTTCTTTATGAAGAATATGTGTTTCATATACTAAAAGCAGAAAACTTGTATTATATTCCTAGAAAACAAGGCAGACTTGATTTTTTTCTCAATTTTAGAGTGGAAATGCACTTTTCAAAATCTAATTTTTGACAGTAATAATCCTATTAATTTTAATGTTTATTTGTTCCTTGTTGAAATCCATTTCTGCTTTCTCTGTACCTATTGAAAATCAGGTCTAGTTAAGCTGGGTCCAGATAAAGAAAATATTGTCTAGGAATTTTCAAAACCAGTTTACCACTCCAGTCTTGAACGAGTTCTCAATAAACTTAATCAACCATTCGTACACTAAATATTATTATTGTGGATTTGAATACACACCAAAATATGATTGTGTATTGATTTAAATACTTTGTTATATTATTTATATTCTATCGTTTAATCTCTGGGTATTATTTACAAGGCAGCGTGATACTTTAAATGGAACAAAGTTATCTTATCTCCCCTTCTTCTAATTATGACGAATAATTCTAAGACTGCCGATTAAATTGTTTTATTTTACACCGTCATTCCCGAGATAGTGATAATAATATAAGCTTTTCAATTTGTAAATTTTGAATGTTCATAAATTTTATCACATTTAACATTAAAGTTATTCGACAGGCCATTTAAATCAATGATTCCTCGGCTTTTGTTTGTTTAATACACTGTGTGTATACCTGTAGTAGTGCCTTGGTTAAGTCCATGTTTAATTTCTTAATGATTTTTACCCATTGGACATAGCTTTGGACTTTTCGTTTTCATGAAAAAATTATTCAGGAAAGTTATAAATCGATAAACGAGTTTGAGCTCTGATAACGGATTGATTATTGATTTTTTGACAACTTTATTGGGGTTTATTTACAATTCATTAAGTTATTGGCATGTTTTGGGATGTATAGTAAAAGTTTAATATCGTAAAGTGAAAATAAATATTCGTTTTAAAAGTTTGAAAGAGTTTTGGAAGCCTGTCTGAGTAGCTTTTCTAAATAGTTTGATTCAGGAATTTCATACGCTTTTGTGAAAAGTGAATGTGAACATAAAATGTTTTTCAATTGATATGTGATAAGATGTGGATTTATTCTGATATAATTGCTGAGGAATAAAAATCAATCCTAAAATTTTGGATAAAAATGGATATATAGGAATATGGGCAATCGTATGCACCAATCATGGCTGAAGCAAAGGATACAAGTGAACTAAATATAGAAGATATTTTCAAGGTAAATGTTGTAAAAATATTTTTAAAAAGTGTCAACATACTAATTAAGAAAATATGGAATCCAAAAATATCATAGAGTTTGTTGCTTGAACCTTATGGATAACAGTGCACCCTGGTTATATAGCCACCTTTGGGACTGGGCAAAATTTTGGCGATAAGTGTGGGTGGCGATATATAGAGGGAATTATCAAATAGTAACTATGCAACTTTTTGAAAAATGAACCTTGACAATGGGTGGCGATAAGTGAGGGACCGCCATTAGATAGAGGAGCTATAATGAGGGAGCACTGGATTTGAACAATTATTGAGTATCATCATCTCCATGGAAAACCATAGGGTTATGAAATGGAACCTGTAGCCTTAACCAGCCTGCAGGATGCAACCCATTCCTATAAAGTTCTCAGCTTTGTACACTTGAGACCCTGGTAGATTATGCCTCTGAAGTTCTTATATTGGTAGACATCAGCCTTCAAAGTTCTTTCAGTCTTCAGGTTATGATCTTGGTAGACTTAAGCCTCCAAAGTTCTTGTCGTGGTAAGTCTTCAACCTCATAAGTTTTGTCTCAGTATACCTAAGCCTCCAAAGTTCTTACCTTGGTAAACTTCAGCCTTCAGATATTTTGCCCTAGTAGACTTCAGCCTTTAAAGATCTCGCCCTAGTAGACTTTAGCCTTCAAAGATCTTTCCCTAGTAGACTTTAGCCTTCAAAGATCTTGCCCTAGTAGACTTCAGCCTTCCAAATTTTTTTCCCTGGAATACTTCAGCATGTGAAGTTCTCACCCTGGTAGACTTCTGTCTCCAGAATTCTCACCCTAGTAGACTTCAGCCAGCAAAGTTATAACTGTGGTCCACTTCAGCCTAAAAAAGATTTCACCCTGGAAAACTTCAGCCTCCGGTGTTCTTTCCATAGTAGACTTCAGTCTGCAAAGTTATTGCTGTGGTCTACTTCAGCCTCCAAAGGTCTTACCCCTGTAGACTTCAACCTTTTGTATTCCTCCCACAAATGAAGTTTGGGGATATATATGTCCGTCCATCTGTCTGTCCATGTACTTTCTTCATCCTGGTCCTCTTCCGCCTCTAAACTTCTAACCCCATTCTTGATTTTTAGTGTAATAGAAACAGCCAAAATAAAAGTTTGGGAAATGGCAGTATTCTTCAAACAAAAGTAACAGTTGAATTAGGCTTAACTTAAAATTTTTGGGGAATTTTTATCTCAAATATAAAGTATACAAAACATACTTCTTAATTCATATAAACTCTACATCTGGAGATTAATTCTTTGAAACATAAGAAATTCTTAAATACCAACTGCTAAAGATGTGTATTGGGTAGAAAGAGGGTGTGAATATGAAATTATGTAATATTTCAGGTGAAAGGGGTATCAAATTAGGTCTTTAAAGACATATTGTATGTTATATCAAAATATTTTTGTACCGTTAAAGAAATTTGGCACTCTAACTGAGGCAGTTTAAACGAACTTTTTTAGCCACAAATAAATAGTGTCCTATTTGTGATCAATATATTCTTTGATCCCCATGTCAAACTTGTTGGAGTATGAAAAACATAGACCATGTTACACGAAAGATTAAAATGAAATAATCGGCCATAAATCACTTTTGGGGGTTATTTAAATAGCCAAAATGTGTAAAATACAAATGAAATATTGAACAGTTTATATTTCTTCAAAAATATGATATTCCTTCTTTGCTGTTAAGTGTTGAAGTTCCATGACATTTTTTAGGCCCATCTTTCTTTAGCCAGGGTGAGCTTTTGTGATCACTTTACATTCATTGTCCTTCTTCGTCCTTTTGTCTGTCTGTCCAGCGTAAAATTTTCATTCAAAGAACTTCTCCTATGAAAGTTCTTGGCCAGTTGGAAAAAAATCTAGACCACAATAGTCTTAAAGTGGCCACTTTCATAGAAAAAAAAGGTTTTCAGTTCTGTGCCCTATCAAAGATGGCCAGCAACAGGGATCATAGTTTAAACATTGCAGGACCCTATGTGAAAACACATTCAAAGGTCTTCTCCTCTGAAACTGCTGAGCCAATTTGGATTAATCTTGGCCACAAAAGTGTGTGGGTGCTTCCCTGCAAAACAAGTGTTTTACAAGTCCATGTCATATCCAAGAATGGCGTTGGCTGGGAACATAGTTTTTACATTGGACAACATGGGAAAACACATTGATAGTCTCTTCTGTTCTGAAACTGCTAAGCCAATTGAAACAAATCTTGGACAAAATAGATCTTGGATTGTGCCGTTGCAAAAAAAAAAGAAGAGTTTTGAAAAGGACTAATTAGAACAAACTATACAGGGAACATAGTTTAATATTGGAGTACATTCAAAAATCTTCTTTTCTGAAACCATTTGGCCAGTAGGATATAAACTTCAGCACAATTAGATCACTTTGACATTGTCTCATGCAGATCCATCCCTTATCAAAGATGGAAGGGAGTAGGGAAAATATAGTCTAACTTCAATGGCTAAAACACCCAAGGGATTGATGAAAGCAGTTTGAGCTAGATGGGTAATCAGCTGACAAGATACCAGTGTGTTTAAATTCCAACAAAGGGTCCAGAAGAAGGGTTTTAGACATCTATGGTGTTCCAGTTATTGCAGTTTGAACCATCAAAGTTTAACGATAGTTAAATTTTGGACCATTAAACAAAGGTTTCTTTTATTTTCATTCATTACTTTTTCCACATCTAAGAGACTATAGCTATATCGGGCTGATAGATTATTATAGCCCCGTAGTTTCATGTTTAACTGACATAAAATCAATCAGTTCTGTATAATTTATAATAGATCTGATAAAACAAAGGCCATGGTTAATTGAACTATTGATAACTTGTTAAGTGAATTTGTAACTGGGCATGAAGACTTAATTGACTATCAAATTTATCTGTAAATGCCTCTTAAGCTTGATTCCAATGATTAGTTGAATGAAATAACTTGGCATCTAAATGTGTTTTAATACATTTTGTCAGAATGCTCCTAAAGTTGTATAAAATGAAATTATCTAGCAGAATGTTGAGTTCAAAGGCAAAAAATTATAATGCTTTTAATGGATAAAACTGGAAAAGTGCAAAAATCCGGCAGGAAAATCAAAACTTGACCAGCAAGCTAAGCATCCTTGAAGGTGCAACGTACAGTATAAAACAAGAAATATAGAAACCTCGGCCCAGAATATACCAATTAAATTTACTTGGTTTTACGTAGTGGCAAACATCATTTCCTCCCACTAAACTTCAAACCATTTAATCCAACTTTAAAGCAAGAATCAACATGAAGAGCCCGTGCAAAAAGGCAATATGTATTTAGGAAGGTATCAATTCAAATTGTGCAAGGCAAGTGTTAATCTGGGACGTCAGATTATGATCGGTTGACAGACTTACAACTCTGTCTTCTTTTTTCTCGTAGGTTTAATCAATAGGATTACTAATTTAATTTTTAATTAAGGACAAGGTATTAATAGATTTTAATGACAGACTGTAATTAGCAAGATTAATGCTTGTGAAGTGGCAGGTGTGCATAGTTCAAAGTTCACAAGGATTTTAAATTCCTTTATTCAGAATTTAAGTAACAGAAGTCTCTGTAAATTCATTTGAAAATATATATTCAACTTTATTTGATGACATGAATTGACTATTTGATGTTGGCAAATTGAGTTAAATGAAATTCATCAATAAAAAGTTAAAGTTATTTAACCTGGCAAGGGGTAAATATTGTACTCCTGTGTGTTTAATTATTTGGCCTGAGTGCAGGCCAGGCTTTGTATGAGAATTAGGATATCCTCAATTTGTCATTCATAAGGTGAACTGAGGGCTGTTGTGGATATAATGCAATTAATGCATGAGGATTTCAAAGGCAATTTTCCATACCACCTATTGAATTTTGTCATGTATACAGTAAAAAATAATTGTAAAACATAGTCCCTTTGGAAATGTCCAGCCATGAAAATATTGCTCAAAACAGTCAATTTCGAAAACTTAGAAAGTCATAATTTTATGGGTCAGGTTTTTGTCGTGGAGGAGATTTTCACAACGGCTGCACCTCTGCCTGATTTTTAAACTATGCATTTTGTTATCATTTTGTGACAAAGAATTGACTTATACAGAGTACTCTCCCCTTAGTAATGGATGTTTGTCAATACTGTTACCCGTTATCTTTGTCGTTTGTTATTCTTGGTAAACAAAACAACAGACTTCTACAAACAAGCCGAAGAATACTTATAACTCATAAGTAGGTGACAAGTGAGGGTGTAGAGGAGTGGGTATTGACTCTGTAGTGTGAATTGATGTTGGTGATCCTTGTGTTTCATAAGTTTTCTTAGATGTCAGTTCGGAATTTGATTTCAGTTGACTGAGAATGTATGTGCTATCCATATTGCTATCAGGTCGATAAATCTTGTCAAGTATCACACAGAGGTTATTATATGCCCGCTTTGGGGGGGGGTATTTGTGGGCCAGTAGGCCACAGTAACTCTAGTTTTAAAATTGCATTTGGGAAATATTTTCCACCAAAACATGGTGTCCAATTTCAGTGTAGCTATACTGGAAGAGAAGTAAAAGTAATGACTACATTCTGCCATTTTCTAAAAGGGATAATTGGACATACCATATTTGACATAATAAGCGCCCAGGGCGCTTAGAAATTTAATAAACAGGGGCGCTTATTTGGATCGCCAAAAACCGCAATTTTATCATATCCACGACAATTTCCACAATACATTTCTACAATGCATCTACTACTTCTGGTTATGAATTACTGGCTACTTGAGAAATAAGACGTAAAATTCGTGCAAAATAAATAAATACCATTGTATTACCATTAGTCAGAAGTGGTGGGAGGTCTGGGGAAGTTCTGATTCATCCATTTTCTTGAAATTCCGACGTTAATATACCGTCTGCCGGATCCATAAATGGAATCAACTTAGCATGTTTGGGTGGGGCTTGTGCATTTTGACTTAGAAATACAGTCAGGGGGCGCTATTGGAGCAGGGGCGCTAATTAGGTCGAATACGGTAAGCTATTTATGTGTTGCTGTATGTTTTTTAACTTCATATGGGTATCTGCTCCCATATAGTGGTTTTGATTCAATGAAGTTTTACCCAAAAGGCGTAATTAAAGGGAGATAATTGAACATTTAGATATTTCTAAGGTGTTTTATGTGGTCTGGACACAGTACCTTGAAAAAAGTATAACAGAATAATTTTTGACAAAGTCTATCCAGTTTCTCTTATTTTATATGTTTAAAGAAAAGATATGGAGTAAATGAACATGAGACCATAACACATGTGTTAACTCCAACTGCAATAATTTTAATAAGCTGTATTTCGGAAATTAATTCTTCATCACCAGCACTAGACCCCAAACACATGAAATCTATAATTTCAAAACAATGTTTAAAATGCATAAAACCAAACGAAATGTGGTAATTAAGTCATGATTTATTTGTTAGGTGCAAAGTCAATGGCACTGTATATAAACTCATCAATCTTCAAATGTGTACCAATTTAAAGAGATTATGGTTTGTTGAAAATTTTAAACCCCATTTTATCGTTTGTGGAACACAAAGTCATGTAGGGATTTAATTGAAATATTGCACTGTTTTGTTCCTGTACTGATGAAATAAGTAATTTAAATATTTTGATGCGATTTGAAAACTTCAGTATAATATCTATATATATTTGGTACTTTTTACTTCAGCATTCGATTGCCTATATCTTATATGGTATGTCGTAAAAATAAATTGATCCATAAAAACCATGAAAAGGTATATTGTTATAATTGGAGGACACACCTAAGGATAGATAGTGATCTATTTTGTCAAGTAGGTAATCGTGCCGAGAAGGAAAAAAATGTGGACAATGGGCTATAGTTATGAGAGTTGAAGGAAATATTGATTTGTTGATTTATCAGAATTAGTAAAATGGTATTGTATTATAATCTAATGCTAAGAAAAAAAAGGGCAGTTGCTCTTTTTATGCATGTCCCTGCCGTTAGACATCAGGACATACAGTAACTGCTCCAGGCACATCTGAATATTTCTCAGCTTGAGTATTCAATAGTGTTTAGTTGGTCTGAAGTTTTGACGCGTTGAGTTGTACGGTGTCTCCCCTTTTCAAATCTCTGACTTATCTACTTCCTGTTTGCCATTAAAATATCTGGCGGAGTGGCATCCTAGGCCCGTGGATACATTTTCTTTTTTTTTACTCTGGTTGTAAAAAGTTAAGGTGGTTTTGAGGGGGGCATCGAAGTTGCAATCTGAAATATATGAAATAAATCCTAAGTCATTGAACAAATAGTAAGGCAGTCTTGAGCAAAAAATTCTAGAGAGCGTAAATATTGGCTCAGATTAAACAAATGCTTGGTATGTATATAAATAAACTTTTATTTGTGATAGTATTTTGACATGGCCCAGTGACCTGTTCAAACCTTGGACAAATTTATTTCGACACATTTTATCTGTTGTAATGAAGCAGTGATCTGTGTAATTTGTAAAATTGAAATGCTGCTAATATAGTTGACATTCAACAGCTAAATGTGGCCTTTGCTAAACTTGTTTTTATTTATTTTTCTACTTCAATAGTTTCACAATAAACAATACTTGATCCGTATATTTCAATGTTTGATGTTTTCATAAGTTTTTATTCAGTTTTAAATTTTGTTTATAAATTTGAATGGTTTGTTTATTTTTTCTATTTAGAAATTAAAGTTTTTGTGGTTGAGTTTTAAAATTAAAACCATTTTAGATTTCAAGCCGAGACAAAATGAAAATTACAAATTTGTTTACAAAATGTGGTATAAGCCATTTAATTTTCATGTATAAAATTATCGATTGATTAGAACGCACGCATAAATTTAAAACTAATTAATCAATGAATATATAGAATGGATGAATGACTGTCATGCCGTGAGGTAAAATATTGGATTTCTACTCGTATATATTTCACTTTAAGGTTCATGGTTCCATGTTCAGAAAGGAATGTATTGTGGCTTGATGAAAAAAATAAACTTCTCGTATATTTTGTATTACTGGAAATTAAAATCAAGAACATGGAAAATTTTGACTTTGCATTATGTCAAAGGATTATATGTGAACTTTGTTTTATAGAATTCATATCTGTTGACATTAACGGGCAATATTGAAAGGATTTAGTTATGTTTGATAAGTCGAATGGTTTCAATAAAATGACAATTCAGAATTTTAATTTGCAGTACATGTATGAAAGGAGTTTATATTAAGAAACGGCTATATTTATGACTTTTTATAAGCATTTATATTTTCTTTGACTGTAACATAAGTGAATAGATGATTTAAAAGTTGACTAAAATTTTACAATTTTTGAAAATTTTACTGGATTTTCCAAAGTAGACGATTGCAACAGACTTACTACAATAATGAAACGAGTTGCCTGAATGCTGAAATATAACAAATTTTTCTGTGAACGAATGGATATGTTTTAATTTCGGATTAGGAAACTCATAGTCAAGGGTTAGTGTAAAGGAAAGAATCTATCAATATTTAAATGAATTTAATCATTTCAATATGGATAGTTTATGGAACAAATTACTCAGGGATTAAGCTCATCAAAATATTTAATTTGTGTGACCGTTTAAAAGAAATTACAGTTTCAGTGAACAATTTTGTGGAAAGAGATCAATATATAAGTAAAATATTACATAAGAATTAGGATTAGATATGCTGTCATTTTTTGTGCGGTCTATTTGTAGTACATTTAAACTTCAATGGACAAAAAAATCGTAAATCATCTAAAATATTTATAGCCATATATAAATTATTGAATAATTGTGAATAATTTAAGATTAAGTGAAATCTATTAACCTTGTTTGGTATCATTTAATGACTACCAACAAAGTGACATAGCAGTTTTAGCGATCACTACATGTGAAGAAAAGTTAATGGAAACACAAAATTCAAATATGCGCAAATTTTCCATCATTTTTTTATGAGTGTTTGAAGAAATTATCTCTGGATTGCTCTTTTTAGAGTATACAATTTTGAATAAAAAATGGTTCCGCTGGAGCCTCATAGTGGTAAAAGTACCCAGTCACAATAACATTGAAATTTACCACTCGTTATATAAAAGCATGTGACTAAAACTTTCAGACAGGGTCATTTAAATATTTGAATTGACTTAATCCGTATTAAATAATGTTAAAAGACCATAGTTTTAGAGGAAAGTTTAATTAGAAATGGAGGAGCTAAGTTCGTCAAGTAATTTTTCCGGGGACAGCTGTTTTCGTAGTTCTTTAACTATAGAGTTGGGTAAAGTTAATGGATATAGTGTTACTTCCTGTAATCGAGGAACTGAAAACAAGGAATTAAAATGTTGGGATACACAGAGTAATGATGGGAATTCAGTGAGTGAAATTTGTCCTTCTGAAAATCGGCTCTCTATTGAAGGTAGCACTGTGATAAATCAGTCATGTTCAAGTGAAAAAAATTGGAATTTTGCAACTCATAATCTAAATACTAGGAAGATATTTACGAATGAGAATCGACAAGAAAAATTAAAAACTGTTATTGATAATATCCATATTCAAGACAATTCCATGACAGATTTCAATCAAAATGAAATGACTGGCACAGTCAAAGTATGTCATATAGCAAAAAGGAACGATTTGGATAAAATATTTGAGACTGACCAGCAAATTTATAATGGTCAACAATTTGATTCTTTGTCTAGTATAGATATTAAACAGGAAAATGAGGTGTTGCCTGTTGTCCCAGAAATTAACCTTGAGAGCTGGGATGAAAATTCGGGAAAAATACAGATGGCTGAAAATATTCATGTTTATCGAAAATTTATTACCGATCAGTGTGAAAAATTAACTTCGCAACCCAAAACTGCGGAGAAATTTCTGCCAGTGAATAGGGATTATACTGACTCCCTGGTCAAGAAAAAACATCAGAAATTTGAACATTTAGAGGAAGATCTGACAGATTTATGTACATGTCCTCACCAAGATAAATATGCTTTCTCACTGAAAGTAGGTTTTAAATAGATTAAGTAATACGGTTACTCTTTAAAGTCAAGTTTTATTGATACTTGTAAATTCATTTTTGATACAGTGTATTAAGAGTGCTTTAAAGTTTAGGGGCACAAGGTTGGAAATTGCCATTATAAGTGCCCAAGAGCAAGACTTAAGACATGTAACAAGCTTCACAATACTATTGTTGAACTTCCATTTCGAAATAAGTAAAACCTGATTCGTGAGTAAAAGTACATAAATCTGATGTAGAAAATAGCACTAATTCTTACTGCAGAGGTGTTACTAAAATAGGTTATTAGAGATTCAAATGCAACATTTATGTAACAGATCATTTGATTGGTCAAAATGATCGTCAATTGCACTAGGACATGCCTCGGACAAAACAGGTTCCCTGTCTAGTCTGGTTACTTGTCCACTTACAACTATTTTTATTGTATTCAAGATACAGAATTGTTAAATTTCATTAGAATCGCAATAACAGTACATTATTTGAATGTCCAGGGGCGTCAATCATGATTTGACAGTAAAAAATATTAGTTTACAGGCTCCCCTACGTGTCGCCTGTAAACTGCTCAAATTTACAATTGATGCCCCTGGAGATTCTAAAAATGTACTGTTATTGCTTAAATTTAAGGGATTTTGTTTTTCCATTGTAATTACCGTACTAATTCCTTGGAAGTGCATTTGCTTTTAAAAGACAACATGGCCAATAAAGTAAAACTGTTGCCCAATATAAAATTTATATATATACCATATTAGACTGTGTAATAAGTAATATTTTTTTATGAAGACCCTACTATAGACCTTGAAAGATTAGGAATTCATGATTATATCTTGATAATTACTTGTAAAAGTTCATAGATCAAATTTAAAATTCTGAAATTTGAATTGCAGAACCATTACACATCGATCTTCCTTTATTGTCAACCTAAAAATTAAAAACATTAATGGGATAAAACGATTAGCATGTGGTTTACAAAGGTATTCAATTTCAAGAAGTGTTGAATAATTAGGTATCATATATAATGATATCATATAAGAAAAATTAGTAATTTGACCTTTTTAATGGTAAAAGTATTTAATACATATTTATTGTCTGAAGAACAACAAGAACGAAAACAACAACAACAAAAAACAAAAAACAACAACAAAACAAAACACAAAAAACAATTTTCAAACACAAATAGAAAACAAAAAGCAAATCAGAGCAAAAAACACAAGTGACTATATAAAAGAATCATAAGAAATACCGTATAGTGGGTAATTTTCTTGGCTGCCAAATTTTGCGATTCGTTCCCTGAAAAAACTTAAATTTAAGCAGTCATCAATTTTCGTGAATCAAAAATTGTGTAAGGGAAAGACACTTAAAAAGATATACTTACTTTTATTTCGCGTTTCCAGAAGCCTCTTGAATACAGCAAAAATCAAAACCTCGTGAAAATTACCCATTATATGTTATAAGATTTGAACAGTTGAATTATTGGAGTGTTTGAGATGTGATGATATTCAGAATGATTTACAAAGACATTACCGTATATCAAATTATTTTATTTTTTTCCAGGAATTTGAAAAAGAGGCAGAAGCATACAGACAAAGAACACATCAGCTTCCACCAATCAAAGAAGAGATTGATAATGATGTCATCGATGATGAAATCGAGTCATTGGAGGCAAAGTACAGGGATATTTCTCGTGAATGTTCAAAACATTTAGAAAAATTATCTGCCATTATGAAACAAAAGAAAATTTTTGATGATCTCACGGAAAAACTTTCTGGTATATATCCGCAACTTGAAAAGAAAGTGTCGTCCATTGATGAACAGGAAGTTGGGAAAATGCCTGACAGAGACGCTCAAGATTTGGCAAAATTAAAAGATATGAAAGCTGATCTGATTGGTCAAGAGAGGAAATTGAAAGAATTGACTCAAATCGGTGAAAAACTTGTCAAAGGTTTAGAGGGTATAAATATGCAAAAGAAAGCAGACACAATTCAACAGACTATTGATGACTGCCGTGAGCAGCATGATAGATTACAACAGGAAGTAGCACAGAAAGAGGAAGTGTTTGATTCGGCAGTCTCGCAGCAACATGATGTGATGAATCGATTGGACGAATTAACTGATTGGTTGTCGGAAACTGAACAATTTCTAAATGAGGGCAGAGCTATAAGTTTAGACAAAGATAAACTTTTACAACATTTAAAAGAACAGCAATTAATGAATGCTGAAATAGACAGTAATAAAGCATTATTGGAGCATTTATCCGAAGCTCATGACACCTCAATGACTGAGGATGCTGAGACTGCCATATTTGATCTCTCAGAAAGGTAAATGTTGTATTTGAATTGTCATTTCTATGAAATACAAGTTGTGTAAAAAGCACATTTGAACAAAATGCCCATTCATGTATTTCAGTACGTAATTCATATACATTAGAAAAAGATACACTCACAATCTCACATGTCAAAACATTAATGCACATACATTTGAAAAATTGATCATTGACTATTCTGGGTTTCATGTGACAATGTATTGTTTACATCAAAAGTGAAAGTAAAATACAAGTCTCTGTCATTCCATTTGATCACTCTGACAAATCCCAGAAGCCATTTAAATAGTGAATATATTGGTATGTGTAAGTACCCCCAAAAACTACCTGTGTCCTCAAAATCAAAGTCAAAAGGTGCATGTACCCAACAGCAAATTTTCAAGATATGAGAAATGAAAAACTGTGTAACAGCTTTAAATAAAATCTTAAAATTGTAATTAATTCAACATAGTCGGATGACTTGCAGAAGTGCAAAGTCAAAAGAAAATTCAAAGATTAGCTCATGAAGGGGATTCTGAAAAGAGCCCTCTATTGTAATCACCACTTCTAAATTTGTGAAATCACATTTTGATGGTTTTTGGCTTTCACATATAGAAATGTTGTACCTATTTGTAATAGTATTTTCCAGGTATTTTTCATGAATCACACTCCTTCCTTAAAAAGGCTAATTCATAAATAGGCTTAGACCACTTCAGGCCCTTCCAAAATGTCTATTGAAAAGAACAAAAGTTAGATTAATAAGCAGTTTTAACACTGGTTAAAATATTCTCCCATTTAGAATTCAAATTTTTAGAAAAGTGATGAATAGATATCTTTTTTCCCCCACATAATACTTATACTTTAGACTTGTAGCCTTCATCTAATGTATATAGTGCTTGCTCAGGGAAAAAATGGAAATACAGTAGAACTTTGATTGCTCAAACACCCACAGGAAGGTTGAAAACAGTTTGCCATGGAGCAGTGTTCAAGCTACCAAATGGAACTATGTTTAAATTGGAACCAGGGGACCATAAAGGTGGTTCGAGACATTCATGGCATTTGAGCTATTGTAGTTTGAGTTATATATGTTCAACTGTGCAATCACCTGTAGTATTAATTTTATCTCTTAGTTTAAAGATTTTTCAGTTCTTTTTTTGCTGATATTTTTCAGCTAAGATATTTTTTACTTATCTTACTCATTTAGCTTTCTAATCAGTTTGGTATAATGAAAACAAAAAGTAAGTAAGTAAGTAAGTAAAACTTTATTTGAGATTCGGTATAACATAATAACACCCGAATATAAAAACATATACATAACATAAAAACAACACATTGCATGCAAATAAAAATACAAAGAGCATAGTAAATAATACTACATAGTAAGAAGTCAGTGATATATTAATTTACATTTGAATTAAAAATGCATTAAAAACTAAAATACTATGAGAACTTCATTTGAATCTAAAATTTGCATTTATCCGAAATTTAAAAATAAAAACAATGCAAATGCAAGTTAGAAATTTAAAACACTTGCATATTAATCACTTATATTTTCGTTAAAAATTAAAACTATGATTTGTCAGAAATTTAACTTCTTTCCTAAGAACAGCAAGCAAAATAGATCATAAATAGCAATAGCAAAGTTGCAAAATTATAAACAAACAAGCAACATAACGAATATAATGTATATATTAAGCAAGAATTAGCATAGCAATTAGGTGAATTTACCTGCAAGCAGAGCAACGGCAATCTGAGCCATTCCAGGACTGAATCAGGCTCCTAAAATGTGAGAAACTATTTTCAGTCCTGAAATGGTCCGGCAAGCTATTCCATAAAAAAGCGGAATCATATTTGAAAGATTTCTTACCGTATGTAGTAGATTTAATATGTGGAATTTCTAAAATGTTACTGTACCTGAAATTATATTTTGAATTTTTAATTTTAACCAAATCATTTAAACAGGGAGGTGCCATATTATTTATAATTTTGTATGACTCAAGTGCCATTGTTCTGATTCTTCTGACTTGCAGGGCTGGCACTTTAGCTTTTTCCAATAAATTTTCATATGACGATGTAGAATCCTCATAAATAAAACGCAACGCTCTTTCTTGGATTCTCTCCAGTTTTTTAGAATTTTTCTCTGTACAAAAATGCCAAGCCAAAGGGCAAAAATTGAAATTACTCAATATAAAAGTATGAAAAATGGTAAGTTTATTTAATTTAGATAACATAGATCCCAATCTTTTTAGTACATTTAATTGTTGTGATGCCTTTCTGCACAAATTGCTAATGCTAATATGTGTATCAAATTTAAGTTGATAGTCAATATCTATACCTAATAACTGTATTTTCTTGAATTTTAATACTCAGATTTTTTTAATATGTTTTCTTACCAACTGCCAGCACCTGGAACTTATCAGGGTTAGCCTGCATCTTATTTACCTTGAACCAGTCAATAAGCACAAAAATTTTTCATTTAAATAGTTTAGCAGAAAATTGCTACCCATTCATCATGTTCATGTAAATCTGATTTTATTTATAAACAGAAAGTTTATGATTTACAGTGTTAAACATGGATTTGTACAGAAAGGTACATAGTTATAAATTGTATGTTAAATTATGAATATTACAAAATGAAATCAAGATGTAAAGTTAAAGGGCAATGACCTAAAACAGACAGAGTTTTTGAATGAGAGATTTTAAATATATTACTGCTTGCATATACAGCTGAACTTCAGATGCTCAAACTGAAATAGCTTGAACACCATGGATGTCTCAAACCTGTTTTCTGGTCCCTTTGTTCAAGGTTTAACATAGTTCAACCTCGACAGCTTAAACACCCCTCGAACTGGAACTGATTTCATTGGTCCTTTTGGTGTTGGAGTCATTGAAGTTGAACTATATTTACTGCTTATGTATGGTAGTATTCTTGTTTACACTGTTGCTGTTTTTCTAGTCTACATCTTGTTTTAGGTAAATGTCTTGGATGCTGTGCAGGGTATTCATCAAACTTTATCTTTAGGCTCTGAGAAATCTGGGACTCTTTGACAGATATTTTCTAATTGATTGCCTTACATTCATTTTATATCTTAATTACTGTGCATGGTAGGATCATCTTACCTTACATGTGCATTTCTCGGCATCCAGGTAAAATTATGTCACTTTGTCGACCTACATTTTCTATGTGATCGACTTAAATTCATGGTAATGTCTGAATTCATATCTTAGTAACTTTTTATGGTATGATCATGTATCAATGCACATGTGTATGCATTTACAGTGGTTGGTCAACATCCAGACAAAATTTGGTAACCTTCACCTTCTTTTTCCAAATGATTGACTTTCATTCAAAATTATGTCTGTAATTTGTAACCGTGCATCTAACCTTGCATGTACTTGCATCTTTGATGGTGGGTCAGCATCAAAGTAAAATTAGGTCACCTTGACCTACATTATCCACTTGATTGATTTACATTGAAATTATTGGACATGGTAGGGTTATCTTACTTTGTATATACATGTCACCCCAATGATAAGTCAGCATCCAGGAAAAATATTATTACTGTCAACCGTTTGAACATGTAATTGTTGATTACGTATAGATGTTCTTAAGCGTCCTGATTGACATTAGCACGAAAAAATCTGACATTTTAATAAAATAATCTTGAAGCCAATATTGTTGTGGAAAAATATTTTGATATTCAGTAGCAATACAAAAAAAATCTTTATTTTTTTAGAGTTACTGATGTTGAAAGAAAAGCAGAACTTGCCACTAAAGGTCTGGAGGAAGTCGCCAGTAGAATGTCTGACCTTGACACAGCTGCTTCACAGTTAGACAGCTGGCTAACGGAATCTATCGATTTACTTAAAAATAGATCTAAGGGAAGTAATCAAAAAGCAATCAAAGCTAAAGTAGATGTTTTATATAACGAGAAAAAAGAACGTGAAATTGATATGGAAAATTTAAGAGGTGCCGCTAGAGCTCTTATGGAAGATGATCGTGTATGTGATGAATTTGCTGTCAAAGAAAGTCTTGGCGAAACTGAGGCTAAGTGGCATGAATTAACGGAACATCTTGTACAACAGGTTTCTTTAGAGGTAAGAAATACAACCCATGATAGTCTAAATGCATGATATCTAGCAATATGGAGCACAATCTGGAGATAGTTCACTCAAACATTAAAACAAATTTAAAATTTGAGCAATAGAAGTTTTGTATCTCATGATGCATGTGTACTATGGTGAAACTCGCTGCCATTAATTAGAACCCTTTGGAATAACAACGGAGCTTCAGTGGGGCAAATATTGGGTCCCTGAGTCCTGCAATATAGCCACAGGAATTCTCTCTACCAGGGGTTTGCTAGGCCCAGAGAATTCTACCCTCCCACAAATACCTGGGTAAAGATTATACACTGAATGACTGGGATATACCTGTCCTGCTTGGTGTCATCCGCTGGAATGCAGACTCCTCATGGTCCTAATTACTTTGGGGTTCTGCCTGACTGGTTACTAGCAGGAAAACCGGGATCCCTCTGGTGTCATCATCCATCCCCGGTATGGAGTACTTCGGGAGTTCTCGGCACCCACCA
Organism: Modiolus philippinarum; assembly: GCA_002080025.1. Lineage (NCBI taxonomy): Eukaryota > Metazoa > Mollusca > Bivalvia > Mytilida > Modiolidae > Modiolus > Modiolus philippinarum. The sequence goes on along the minus strand of MJUU01068125.1, from coordinate 47,642 downwards.
TAGATGTAATGGTACCTAACTGGGGAACCCCCGTATGACGTGCTATTTTACCACAGTACTTCCAGTTTTGACAACATGAATACCCAGGTGACATGTTTCTTCTGAAAGGCACACAATTGAACCCCTGAACATTGGCCTTTGTTGTGACCTTTGAATTTGGCCAGTTTTAAAAAAGTTCTGAAATCCAGTCATTTCAGTCTGAACATGTGTACACCTTCACTGGAAGTGCAGCTAAATGTTTCGGCCTGAGTTTATTTTTTCTTGCATTCTTGTAAATTTTGTTCACGACATGTTTCTTCTGGAAAGTATTTTGTGCAAACATATTTGTTTCTCCTGGAAAGTATTTTGTGCAAACATGTTTGTTTCTCCTGGAAAGTATTTTGTGCAAACATGTTTGTTTCTCCTGGAAAGTATTTTGTGCTAACATGTTTGTTTCTCCTGGAAAGTATTTTGTGC
>MJUU01068125.1:27690-46411 GCA_002080025.1 Modiolus philippinarum | reverse complement strand
ATGTTTGTTTCTCCTGGAAAGTATTTTGTGCTAACATGTTTGTTTCTCCTGGAAAGTATTTTGTGCAAACATGTTCATCAATGAATCTCAGAAAAACAAGAAATGATACAGTAAATGTGGAAATCCGGTCTGCCAACTATCCTGCTTTCTGGGGGGGTTTTCCCCATGGAGGCTCCAAAAATCAGAAGTTGAAATTCCAATTAAAAGACACTTAAGCTTGAAGACAATTATACAACTGAGGGAGAGTTCAATGTAATGATGAAACACATAAGAACACTACAAACAACAACAGAATACCATAAGACCCCCTATAGCCAAGTTATAAGGAGTTTCCTTATTTGACACGCAGCAAAACCCCCATGGCGATTTTCAAAAGTTGGCTGGCATGGGAAAGTTTTGTTGGATTTTAATTCTCAATTTGTTGGCCAAAAATTCCACCAGGGGGTAATATTCACATTCGAGGCTTTTACTTATACACTTCAAAACCCAACTATTCATGTAGGGGAAATTATGCTGATAATTTTTTTATTGAGTATGTAACAAAAAAAAACTCCTGCACAAAAAATTCCATAACGGCATCAGCATCTTTGAGTAGCTTTTACTAACCTGAAATCAATATACTCTTTCAAATTTTATGAAATTTCAGAAAATTACATTTGCTCTTGATGCCTCCAATTTTAATGTTGTAAGATCCAGCTAAATAAAAGCTTGAATCAATAAATTCCTGAATAGGAGATAGAATTTTAATCGACTTTGAATTTTTTTACTACTGTTTTATTTATTTAGTAAAAGGTAAACAATAAGTATCGCTTTAAAATGACTGCAGAATATATAGAGGTGATAAATAATTCATTGTTTTGTGAATTTTATTACTGAAACATTTTGAAAAGTTGACAATTGGAAATAAGTGAGACAGGGGATAGGCCATAAATTGATAATATGATGCAAGAATGATGTACAAAAATTGAACCTTGAACCCTGAAATAAAGCAGAGTGTAGTCCCTGATTTGAATAAAACACCTCTGGGATTTTCTGGTTTAGTAATTCCTCATGAAAATGATTCTGTTGCATTCTCACAATTCTGGAAGAATAGTGCTTTGATTTCATGGATTTATTGAATTTATCAAGCTCACAATGCCATTACCTCATAAATTTGGAATATAGGACATTTTGTTTTTGATACACACTTTATCACGGCAAGTATCAAGTGAGCCCGTTAGGACGAGCTTGGTGCGTTCCGCCGTGATAAAGTCCGTATCAAAAACAAAATGTCCTATATCTCTTTTATCGGTAATTCATGAAATGATAAATAAAACTGCATATAAAGAAGAAAAAAGCTGAAATTTCTATTTTAGTATACTTAATCTTTTGTTAATTGCAATTTTTTATGGATTCTCCATTCAACTTATAACGCGTATGAACATGACAAATAGTACAAAATATGACATCAGCATAGCAACCCGCACGTGATGCCTTCTCAGTGACCTAATAATTTTGTGATAATGTCCAGTTTGGTGATACTGAGATTATCAGTCTCCGTAGATCAAAGGAAATTCATACAAAATACCGATAAATCTTGTATGGAGGTAATTCTATTCAACATTCTGTCACTCCCTCATTCCATCCAAAAATTTTTTGTCTCAAAATTCTCCACTCAGTCTTAAGGGATTCCTTGAAATTTGATATCCTGCTTTCTTTAAATGATTTGTGAATTGTGAACATTTTTTGTTGCTCTACAATATTGACTTTTAATTTGACTTTGAAATTTTGGTAGGAATAGGGGTATGCTTGGCACAACCAATGCTTGCAATTTTATAGTTTTATGCCAGTCATTTGAATGGGGATACAGTTTTACCTCTCATATTGTTCAATTGTATCTATTTTAAAATAATTTATCAGTAATACCATGTTAATTTGTAGGCTTTAACTGAGATAGAAGGTATGTTGAAATACTTAGACAAAGCAGAGAATGATATAAATACAGCAGAACCTGTCAGTATAGATCCTGAAATACTCACCGTACAATTCAAAGATCACCATGTAAGTACAGTATGAATAAGTACAATTCCATTGTGGCAATAAGTACACCGATTGTGGCAATAAATACAGTCTGATTGTGGCAATAAGTAAAGTAAAATTTAATTTTGGCAATAAGTACAATCTGAATGTCGCAATAGGTACCATCTGAATGTGGAAATAAATACCGTATAGCGGGTTATTTTCGCGGGTCCAAAATTTGCGGATTTGAGTGGAAAGTGTATGCCAAAAATATTAGCATTTTAAATTTTCGCGGATTATCATAGATCCTACATATATCCTTAGAATATTCACGGAATTTATTTTCGCGTTTTAAGTCCATCCGCGAAAAAAAGCGAAAATAAAAACCCCACGAAAATAACCCGCTATACGGTACAATATGAATGTGGCAATAAGTAATATACCAATGTGGCAATAAGTAATATATGAATATGGCAATAAGTACAATATAAATGTGGCAATTAGTACAATATAAATGTGGCAATAAGTACAATATAAATGTGGCAATAAGTACAATATAAATGTGGCAATAAGTACAATATGAATTTGGCAATAAGTACAATATGAATGTGGTAATAAGTACAATATAAATGTGGTAATTAATACAATCTGAATATGGCAGTAAGCACAAACTGAATTTGCCATGAAATATTTTGAAATACATCAGAAAAAAAATTTAAATTGAAAATAAAGATATGTTGAAATGATTTTGAATTTTTGCTATGGACTCTTGAATTCTTTATAGTCTATAAAAGATTTAAAGACAAGTATTTCAAGCTTTGTGCCATGTGAAATTTGGGTTTAAATTATTGTCCCAGTCAAGGTTGAAATTGTGATGCTATTGTAGGTCTAACTCTATAAGTGAATGATGTAAGTATTCCTCATTAAATAAAAATTATAATATTTGAATCTTTCTTTTTTAGTCATTTAATGATGACCTCAACCAGAAGAGAAATGCAGTAAAAGAAATTATCAACAAGTGTAATCGCATGTTACGAGAAACAACCAATGCACAAACTGATGAAATTAAATCACGTCTGGACAGTATACGGGCTCAGGCAGACATTGTTTGTCAGTTAAGTGCTGAACGCCTGAGTCAACTTGAAGCAGCACTCCCATTGGCTACTCATTTTAGTGAGAACCAATCAGAAATTCAGAGTTGGTTAGATGAAATGGAGGCAGACATTAAGGCTCAGTCGTCCCCAGGAGAAAGTTTAGATCAGATTAAGAAACAATATGAGAATATTAAGGTAAGATTTGAACAAGAACCATAAAAATTTAGAAACAAAATATCACGAAAATAGTGTAGATCCCATGCTATTGAGAGCTAAATGGACCTAAAACAAATTTATTTCACTACCTCTCCCCAATAGGGAAAAGGAGTATGCTTCTATCAGTCTGTGTTGGTGAGTTGGTCATTTTCAGTCTGATTTAATGATGGGAGACAATTTGATATTAAAAACTTTGATTTACAAGTTCTATACAACTACATGTACAAAAGATAAAAAATACATTATCTTTCCTATCTGTATTGAACAGAGTATTTGCACAGCCATCTTCATAGGATGCAAAACAAAAATGTCACCTGATACAGGGTAAAGTATGTTGCATTACAGATAACGATAATCCTTATCTATATTTTACATGAATTGTTTACACAAATACATTGTATGCTGATGTAAAGAAAATGATAGTGTACTTATAGAACATAGAAAAAACAATATTAGAACTTACTTTTCAAAGGCAATCTCATACATATTTGAATTCATACTTTTCAGGTTTCACAACAAAAAATTGATGATCACAAACCATTTATCGATGATCTCAACACAACAGGTCTTGAATTGATGGAACTTTGTGGAGACAGTGATGCCGGTGAAATACAGACAAAATTACTGAATCACAATGATCGCTATGCCAAACTCAAATCTCTGTCACGTCAAAAGGCGAAAGACATGACAGACGCAAAGTCAAAATTAACACAGGAAGTGGGAGAAACTTTGGACAATTTATTAGACGATTTATCGCAAATAAATAGAAATTTGACAACTGCTTATCCTGTGCCAGCAAATCCTGACAAACTTCGAGATGATATTCAGGAAAATAAGTTATTATTAGATGATTTGGAAAGATACAAACCCTTTATTGGGAAAGCTGAGGATGATGCTAAGAAAATGTTGATTGCAGGAATGGAGGATTCTGCAGAAGGTATATTTAAACATTTATTTAGTTAGAAAAGAAAGCTTGTCTGTATCTATTTAAGAATTGAATGCATTATTTTGAAGTTTCATTGGGGTATGAAGGTGCATTCAATTCTTATAATTACATTTTAAAACCAAATCATAAAAAAACAAATTTATTAAAAATATATTATATCATGTACACTGGATTCTTTTTATTTCTACATGTAATTCATCCGAAACGTTGTAATATGATCAAATGTGTTTCATGGAAATTGCAACTTCACATTGATGTGCCATGTGAGCGATGTTCACCTATCAAATTGACGGAATTCAAATAATTATTCATGAAATGTAATTATTCTATTTTGTATGCAGGATTTTGCTTTATGATCTAAATTCATTGACTTCAACCAGGCCTTTAAACAAAGGATATAACAGGCCAAAAAAAAGAAATCAAAGAACCAAAATAAAATCAGCAAAATAAAAGAAAAAGCAACAAGCAAAAGGAAAGCCAAACAAACAACAAAACAAAACAAAACAAAAAACAAAAACATGGATGCAAAAAAGGATGCAAAAAAAAAACAGAAAAAAGAGATATAACATCGCTTTATGACTAAAAATAAATAGTGTTTTAAACACATTGATATACTCTAGAAAATTGCTTTTAGTACCTATAATTCAAATCATATGTAAAGAGATTTTGTCTCTATATTTAATATCTAAATATGATGCCCCAAATTTCATCACATTTGAAAAATCGTCAAAAATTGTTTCTCAAAGTGTAAGTGTTTTTTTTTTTTCGAGATGGTGCAAAATGAAATTGTGCACATCACTAACAGTTGGAATTAAAAAAAACAAGACCACAGTGGTTTTTTTTCTCAGCATTGACACCAAAAATAAGATATCTCCATAGACGATCCACTTGAATAAGACACAATTAAATTCTCTATCTTATATTACAGCTGATGATTTGAAAGAAAAAGTGACAGAAATCGCCACACTAAACAATGATATTAGGGATCAGGCTCAAAGAAGACAACAAGAACTTGAAGATGCCTTGCATGTGTCTGAAAAATTCCATGACCTTTGTTCAGAAACAATGTCAAACTTGAGAGATCTGAAGGACAACTTGCTGTCCCAGGAACCACCTGGTGTCGATTCCCCTACAGTCCAAGAACAACAGAAAGAATTAAAGGTAGTTTCATTAGCCCAATCTCCGAAACAGAGGTGCATAGCTCTTCCTACGTCAGATAGCACCTCTGCCACACCGGAAGGAGAGATTCCTCTCAAAATGGCCGATTTTCATGACGTCACAGTGTGAAATACGTCAGGATGTATACGACGTCACTGTGAAAAGGGCGTGGTAAATCCAATATGGAGGACAAGGTGTGGCAGAGGTGATATTTGACGTAGGAAGAGCTATGCACCTCTGTTTCGGAGATTGTCATTAGCCTAGCAATAATACTGCTAATGTATTAATGTTCGTTAAGAGCCATTTTTCTTGGCTTTCGTGGTTCACTGAAACCATGAAATTAAGAACCCGACAAATTGTATATTTACCATGAGTGTTATGCTGCGTTCAGAGGTACATATAATGTACATCGAATATGAATTGAAAACGTTTTCGATGTGCATTCGACAAGTATTACGTGTTAACGCAACGTTACAGATATGTTTTGAACAAACCAATAACTGATACGCATTAATTTAATGTGCATCAAATGCGAATCAATTGGAATTATGTGTGAATGCAGCATTAATGTGTTAAATTCAAAACTATGTTATCAAGAACACACAAATCAAGAATATTTATAAACAACCACAAAAATAAGTATCCACAAATAAAAATACTACCATAGCATTCAGAAATTGTTTTGATGCTCATTTCACATTGCAATGACTATGTTTTTCGAGCCAGTTAAAAAAAGGTTTATATATATACATAATCTTTATACACGAAGTAGACTTTAATTAATGAAATCTCTGCCCTTGAATCAAAGTTAGGGGCACAAAAATAGTTTTCATTTATCCCTGATTTTTTAAAAAAAGTATCTTACATATGATATAATCTGTATAAATGTTATTTTCAGGAACTACGCAAAGAGCTTGGGAAGGCTCGTCTGTCATTGGAAGAATGTAGACAGTCAGGGGAACAGTTGAGTGGTATGGTCGGGGAACCAGGTCTAATAGAAATCCGAAAACAACTGGAGGATCTTCATAATTTGGCTGATGATACACATGACATTACTCGTGAAAGAGAAGATGATCTGAAAACGGCCCTAGGCCACACGGATAAATTTCAGGAACTCGTTGATGTATGTATCTTTTAGAAACAATGAATCATTCTGTCTAGAGTGGTTAAGTGTTCTAAGTAACAACCAATATCATCTGTTGCAAGACAAAATGACGCATATTAGACAATTGCAACATACATTTATAAACAACCACAGGGCACTCATTGAGTCTATTGTAAGAAAAATTGACATAATAAAATAGTGAGATATGGGCACTTTGAACAAAATTGTCAGAATAAGCAGAAATGGATTGTTACTACAAAGACAAGGACTCATCCTGTTCAAAGCATTTTAGCTCACATTAACAGTAATGTTTAACAGTCATTTCAGTTTCATGAACTTGTAATTTATGGATAAGTCTGTCAAACTGTATCATTTTGTTCTTTCCTTTATGCAACCTTATTACAAAGGCGAAAGAAATATATTTTAATTGTACAAATTTCATGAAATTCAGTTTATTTGATGTGTTGCAAAATGAAATCTGTATGTACTGCCATTTCTCTGCTTTTTAACCGGGTGTTCCCGTTGGGAAATCCGGTTATTGAAATGCTGATGTACGGCGGTTGGGAGGGCGGATGGTTGCCAGATCTTGTAAGCGCAACTCCTCTGTAACCGTTCAACAGAATTTCATGAAACTTTGTATGTAGCATGGATATCATATGTAGATGTGCATATTATCAGGGATTTTTCATCATGCAATTTTTCGAGGAGTTACGCCCCTTTGAACTTAGAAATTTATAGGTGTTTTGACCATATGCTCTTAAGTGCAACTCCTCTGTAACCGTTCAACAGAATTTCATGAAACTTTGTATGTAGCAAGGACATCATATGTAGATGTGCATATTGTTTGGGATTTTTCATCGTGCAATTTTTCCAGGAGTTATGCCCCTTTGGACTTAGAAATTTATAGGTGTTTTGACCATATGCTCGTAAGCGCAACTCCTCTGTAACCATTCAACAGAATTTCATGAAACTTTATATGTAGCAAGGACATTGTATGTAGATGTGCATATTGTCTGGGATTTTTCATCGTGCAATTTTCCAGGAATTATGCCCCTTTGAACTTAGAAATTTATAGGTGTTTTGACCATATACTTGTAAGCGCAACTCCTCTAACCGTTCAATAGAATTTCATGAAACTTTGTATGTAGCAAGGACATCATTTGTAGATGTGCATATATTCGGGGATTTTTCATCGTGCAATTTTTCCAGGAGTTATGCCTCTTTGAACTTAAAAATATATAGGTGTTTTGACCATGTGTCTTTTATTTGACTTTTAAGTAAAGCATACAATTTCAGTGATTTTTAAGAATGACGGCATACACTGCACATAATGAGAGGAGGTATAAGTTAAACAGCTTTTCACACAAGTACCTATTTGTCTATTCATATAGTGAAGGAAAACCCGGTTTGATGACGTATCGACATCCATTTCTTGTCTTAAAATCTAATAATTATCTATTTCATTTTCTGTAGTCTATTAATTCATGGCTTCCACTGTCAGAACACAAACTAGCCAACATGAAACCTATCTCAACAAATCCTGAAATATTACAACAACAACAGGAGGAAATTAAGGTAAGGGTGATAACTCTGACAATTCTTTTGCTTGAAGTTGTATTGTATTTCAAAAAAGTTTTATTTGGAAAAGGTGAAAAAATCTTTTTGCTTTTATCCAAAACTAAAACTAGATTACTGGAAATGTCATAAGTGTTTTAATTTGTAATGAACATTTGATGTTTATAAACATTTTGTTGTCTATTTTATAGTGTTATATGAAANGAGAAATCCTTGATGAAAAATTTCAATATTTAGCAATAATGGGAAAAAATCTAAGTTATCATCAAACAGGAAGTAGATGAGTTACAGACTTGCAATGGGGAGAAACAATACAACTCATCATACTTAAGCTTCAGACCAAATATCAAATCATTACTACAAACACAAGCTGAGAAATCCTTGACGAAAAATTTCAATATATACATTTGTAGCTATAATGCGAAAAAATCAAAGTAATCGTGAAACAGGAAGTAGATGAGTTACGGACTTGAAATGGGGAGACACGATACAACTCATTATACTTAAGCTTCAGACCAAATATGAATTCATTACTACATACACATGCTGAGAAATCCTTGACGAAAAATTTCAATATATACATTTGTAGCTATAATGCGAAAAAATCGACGTTATCGTGAAACAGGAAGTAGATGAGTTATGGACTTGAAATGGGGAGACACGATACAACTCATCATACTTAAGCTTCAGACCAAATATCAGTTCATTACTACATACACATGCTGAGAAATCCTTGACAAAAGATGTTCCGGACGGACGGACGGACAGACGGACAAGGGTAAAAACAGTATACCCCCCTCTCCTACGGAGTGGGGGTATAATAAATTGAATGATTTACTCTAAAAACGTAAAGTAAGGGGCCTTTCCTATATCAAAAACCCAACCATCATAAAAAATACAGCAATTTCGGTACATACGGTGAATTGTTTCCCCCTTAAGTATAACAGTATTTAAGTGGAATAGGTGCATGGCACTTTTTAACCCATGAATAATGATTAAACATCCACCAAGGATTTTCCACCACTTTATATACATACATGTATTTCATGGGAGAAAAAAATCTCATTTAGCTAGCTTGTGTTTTCACAATATTTTTTCACTCTCAATAGCAAAATTTTGATTTAAACATGCTTGCTAAAGGAAATACGTTGAAAATCAAAATTTCACTCTCATGAGTAAAGAAATATTTTTTAATTCACCCTACCTAAAGTAGAATCTATATGTAAATAATTGTTTGTTTGGATAGATACACAAACAATTCAAGTCTGATCATAGTGATGATTATCTGATGCTTTTTATGACATTTTTCATATAATGAAATAAACAGAAAAAAAGAAATCAAAAGCATGTACTATAAAGTTGACTGCTTAGGATCCTTAAATTAAAATGGCATTCATACATTATAATATTAACTAAAATGCATTAACTTTGAAATGAACAATAGAACTATTTTGACTAAATTTCATTATCTAAGAATTGAATGCATTATTTTGAAGTTTCATTGGGGTATGAAAGTGTTGACCGAAGCACATTTTTAATGAAGAGCGGTAGCCCTTCATGTTGAAAATGTGCCCCCGGTCAACACTGAATTTTTAATGAAGCGCAGAAGCGCTTCATGTTGAAAATGTACGCCCGGTCAACACTTTCATAATCCCTATGAAACTTCAAAATATTGCATTCAATTCTTATAATTACATTTTAACAGAAGCATGAAAAAAAAACACCATTTATTTACAGGAAAGTACATCATGTACATTGTTTCATATGTGAGAGGGCTTGATATCATAGTCGACGGATTATGTCCTTAGCTAGCTGTCAGTAATGCTCGATTTGTCAGGACAGTACCCTTGTGTATTGTCTTCATGTTTTATGTACTTCATTGTAAGGTTTGATAAGTTTTCTAGTTTGATTTTTACTATGAGTCTTTTTGTGTATTTATTTTTTAGCCATTCACCACACATAGGGGGAGGGTTTGGATCCAAGAAAACGAGTTTAACCCCACCACAATTTTTGCACCTGTCCCAAGTCAGGAATAAGTTGGTCATTGGCTTGTCCTTGTCTTCTTATAAAATTTAAGTTTCTTGATATTTGGGTTATTGGATGTGGTTTGTTTCCATTGATTAATTCACTTTTTTACCTTTTTGGGGCCATTTAGGGCTTGCTATATGGTGTGAGGTTCCTCACTGTGTTGAAGACCATATGGTGACCCCTAGATGCTTTGTTTTGGGTAGTTTTAACCTGGATATGGGATGTTGTCTCCTTGACATTTACCCCATTTCCTTTCTTTTTCATATTGGGATTTTATTTTTACAAATTAATCGGCCACGTGAACATGTGGTCAAATGTGTTTCATTGGAATTGCAACTTCACATTGATATGCCACGTGATCGATGTTGACCTATCAAATTGACTGAATTCAAATGAATATGCATGAAATGTAATTATATTAAAATAACTAATATATCATTAACTTAAGTAGATTTATTATTACGATTTTAATGACACATAAACAGACTAGTCATGTGTTATGCATCAGAAGGGAGACTCACAGTTACATGTATTTTATTCAGATTTAATGCAAATTTTTTTCCCTTTGATCCTTGATAATTTTCCAAACTTAACAGGTCTGCATCAGGCTACTAGCACCTTCATACAGTTCAGTCCTGATTTTTTAAAAAAGATACTACAGTAGTTGATGATAATGATTTCACATTCATCAAAATTACCTATTTACATTTCATGTAAAAACGACCCATGTTAAATAATTGGGACACAGGATATGTCTCGCCCGCCCCTGCATCGCCTTAATTTGCACATTGATCTACAGCAGCAGCAATAAAAATAAAATATAATCTTAAAATTTCCTTGGAAAAAAATGATGTGATCACTCATGCATGACTAAGAAGCCAGGGCCAACATCTTGGAGTGGAATCGGTATGTACTCCCCAAGATGCAACTGCATGTCAAATATCAAGGGCCTAGGACTATTTGTATAGGCTGTACAAACTGCTTGCTTAAAACTTAAAGTGATCATTCAAGCGTGACTAAGGAGCCAGGGCCACCATCCAAGGGTGGAATCGGTATGTACTCCCCAAGACGCAACTGCATGTCAAATATCAAGTGCCTAGGACTACTGGTACTGCTTGCTAAAAACTTAATGTGATCGTTCATGCGTGACTAAGGGGGCCAGCACCACCATCCGGGCATGGTATCGGTATGTACTCCCTAAGACGCAACTGCATGTCAAATATCAAGTGCCTAGGACTACTGGTATAGGCTGTACAAACTGCTTGCTAAAAAATTATTGTGATTGTTCATGTGTGACTAAGGGGCCAGGGCCACCATCCGCACGTGGAATTGGCATGTACTCCCCAAGATGCAACTGCATGTCATATATCAAGTGCCAAGGACTACTGGTATAGGCTGTACAAACTGCTTGCTAAAAACTTAATGTGATCGCTCATGTGTGACTAAGGAGCCAGGGCCACCATCAAGGCGTGGAATCAATATGTTCTCCCCAGGACACAACTGCATGTCAAATATCAAGTGCCTAGGACTACTGGTATAGGCTGTACAAACTGCTTGCTAAAAACTTAATGTGATCGTTCATGTGTGACTAAGGGGCCAGGGCCATAATCTAAGTAGGGATTTGAGTTGTACCCATAAGGATGCAACTGCACATCAAATACTATGGACCTACAACCAACATAAGCTTGTTAACTGACAATAGTTTACAAATTGTTGACACCGCTGCCGCCACTGCCTCCGCCACCGCCGGGAATGCTATCCCTAAGTCTCGCCTCCGCGACGAAAAGGCGAAACAAAAATTCCCCCAGAATTTATTTTTTGCTCGATTTTCATTTTTTCACTGTTAAACAGAGCCTAACAAATAGTTTCATCTGTTATATGGTAAATATTTTATGCTCAGAAGTTTTTTTTGATTTTATGATTTAAAGTCAAGTAAAAATTTCTAAGGTAAAAAATTTACATTCTATCTAAAATAAACACTGACATAGAAAATTCTATCTGTGTAAACCATGAAAATTTAAATACCACTTGAGATAAAAATTATTTCAAAATCATCAGAAAAAAACTGTTTGTCAAGCTCTTTTTAATGGAATATGAAAATCTGACCAGAAATGAATTCTAGAGGATTTTTTTTAAGAGAGGCCCTTCTTACATGAAATGCACATGAAAATTTGCCATTGGTGAAATAAATTTTGACCAACTACTGTAGAGCATGTCAAAACAGGCATTATCAGGAGGGTCAACATTTCTATCCTAAAACTCAGGGCAAAAGTAAAATTGAAAATAGAGCTGCCGCCGAATGGCAGCCAGTTATACCCCCAGCTAATTGAACCCTGAATCAATATGGCAAGTGTAAATATAATTGTGTGTGCACACAATTCAGTTATGGATACAGTACAAGTCTGGACACAATATAGACACAATGATATACCTCCCCCTTTTTTCTAAAATATTAAAAGATGAATGATCTCCCCTTCAAAATTTTGGACAGCAACCATATTATTTCATGCACATCTTCAGGTGGTATACTTTAGCAGTATCATTTTTCATCAAAATCCAAGCAGCTGTTTAGGAGAACATGTACTGACAAGGTTCATCCATTCCCCCTTTTTCTAGAAAATATTCAAAGACAAATTATCTCCCCTTTTAAATTTCAGACAGCAACCATATAACTTCATGCACATCTTCAGCTGGTGTATTACAAATGTGTAATATTTCACCAAAATCCAAGTAGCTGTTTAGGAGAACATACGCTGACAAGGTTTGCTCCCCCTTTTTTCTAGAAAAATATTCAAAGACTAATTATCTCCCTTTAAAATTTCAGACAGCAACCATATTACTTCATGCACATTTTGAGGTGGTGTACTACAACTGTGTAACATTTCACCAAAATCCAAGCAGCCGTTTAGGAGAACATGCGCTGACAAGGTTTGTTCCCACCCTTTTTCCCAGAAATTATTCAAAGACAAATGACCTCCTCTTCCAAATTTTGGGCAGCAACCACATTACTTTATGTACATCATCAGGTGGTGTACTACAACTGTGTAACATTTCATCAAAATCCAAGCAGCTGTTTAGGAGGACATGCGCCTCAGACTGAATATCAAATTATTCCCATTGATAGATATCAAGGGATCTTGAAATTTGGTTGTTGTTTCAAATTAAAGTACATGTATATGCAAACAGGAAGTAGCCTTGCCACCAACCTAAGCAATGCTCATAATATAAAACTTATGATTTCCATGGGATAAACAAAATTTCTTATTATTCCCAATTAAACAAGCCAAGAATCTTTGACGAAAAGTTGGTTTTGTGGTTAAAAAAAATCAAAGTATAGGAAAACAGGAAGAAGTCATGCAACAAACCTGAAAATCGCTCAAATGAGACAACTCATCATTTCCATGTTACAGACCAATTTAAAATCATTCCCATTGATACAAACTAAAAAATCTTTGACGAAAATTTGGATTAAAACTAAAATCAAAGTATGGGCAAACAGTATGTGTGCAATAAACTTAACACATTATAACTAATCATTTTCAAGATTCAGACCAAATCTAAAACTGTTCCCACAAATAAAATCCAAGAAAAATTTGGTTTATTGTTAAAATTCAAAGTATTGGCAAACAGGAAGTGGATAGAAACAAACTTGAAAATCACACAACTCATCATTTCCAAACTTTACACCAAATTTCAAATCCTTCCCACTTATCCAAGCTCAGAATTCTTTGATGGAAAAAAATTGTTGAAGGACAGACAGATGGACAAAGTGAAAACTTTAGAGCACCTGCATCTCAATGTGGGCCCTAAAAACATGATATTTGTTCTCAAAACGTTTATTCTTAGTTCTTAATTCTAAGTTTTTATTATACAGCCAATCAATTTAAATACAATACTGTTTCAAATGCACAAAAGCAAAACTTCATAGATCTTTGTCAATAAAGTAATGATCTCCCTTACCTCTGCATTATTAGCTTCCTGTTTCCATGGTGCTACTGAGCCAGGGATGGAAAAGTTAATAAGTTCTTCCTCAACTTGTAATTCAGAAACATAAGTAATTTTTATCAAAGCCACACATCCAGGAGGCAGATTTCCCACACTCACTGTAAACACATCCTATCAAAACAGTGAACTTAGTAATAAATACATTTGGTATATATCTTTGTTTTGCTATCATATACATGTTTACTGGTAGCTCATAATAAGAGGGTGGCCGTGTTTCGTGCAAACCGAAAAAAGGCATTGTGCAAGCCAATTTCTAATTTTTCGTTCCTCGTGTTGTGACATTTTATTACTTGTACGCTCGTGCAAGGTATCCCCCTGTGCAACCCTCTAATAAGGTGGTATGTTGTTATGTGCAAATGATGACATCATAGTAAAAAAATTTGGTTGAAATGAACATGAATATCAATATACAATGGAATCCACGATACAATGAGAAACTACTATACATCTGGCTTCAGAAGTAATTTATCCTAATTAAAGGTCTGTCCTTCTTTCCATCTGAAATTCTTTCATAATTCATTATTTAACATGGTGCCTTGGAAAAGTTTAAGCATTATCATAACCGATAAACAAGAAGTAGAATTTCTGTCAGATCACCACTGTTTAGGCCCAGTAGTTTTTGTTAATTTCTTCAATTTTGAGCTTTAATAAAACATTTTCCATTGTTTCAAATTAAGTCATAGTTTTTTCTAATAATCAGATATACACTACACAAAATACTACTTTTACTTTCCCTTTCAAACAAACAAATGGCAATGTCTATGTTTTCACAAAAGTGTGACTTTCAGGAATAAAATACACTTGGTGTTGTAGGATATTAAAAGTAATAGCCCACAAGGACATACAGATGCATAGACAAACCCATGAACTAACTGATTAGGAAAGGATATGAACAACTTTTTGTGGTATAGCCCCAATAAATAAAACGAGCTGTCACTGAATGGCAGTCAGTTATACCCCCGCTCATTGAACCGTGAATAAATATTGTAAGTGAAAAGGGGGGCGCCGTATAGGACCCCATACTGAAGCACTATACAAATATCAAGTGGCTGTCATGTGTAGTTGCTGAGAAAAATGTGACAAAAAAAAACACAATTTTGAAAATGAAAGTAAATAAAGGGCTACACTGAATGCAGCATGATAGGACTGCAGCATGTCGAACACTGAAAATTGAACAAGTGTAATTCAAAATGTATAAGTACATAGTAAAGAGCTTGATAGAGTTATTAAATGGACACAATAAAGAGCTTGACCCAATAATTAGCTGCACACATTTTTTTTAACCAAGGAAAATAAAAATTAGCACTTATGATTCCTTACAATTTTTTTGAATTGATTAACTTGTTCTAGTCCTGATATAGCTGAAATATTGCTCATTGGACATTAAACTCTAACTAATCAATCAATATATATAGATAGGAAATAGTAAGAGGTATGTCAAATTGGTCAACTGTCAAGATACTACATGTACTTTAACTATATGATAAGAGGAATCCAAAGAAACAAACTCGTTAAAATCCAACAAAAAAAAAATACATTTGAAAAATTGCAATTTCAGCCCCTTTGACCCCTTATATCCCATTATATTGGAAACAGTAAGAACTATGCCAAATCTGTTGACATATTACCAAAAACTTATATCAAGAGGAATCCAAAGAAAAAAATTCCATCAAAATCCTAAGAAAAATAAAGATTTCACATATTTATAAAAAATATGCAATATTGGCTCCTTTGACCCCTTGTAGCTTGGAAACAGTAAGAGCTACGCAAAATCCATTGACATACTACTAAGAGCTAATATCAAGAGGAATTCAAAGAAAAAAATCCCATTGAAATCCAATTAAAAATAAAAATTTTAGGTAATCTGCAAATTTGCAAGTTTGGCCCCGTTTCGCCCTCATTACTCGGAAAGGAAACAAGTTATCAGAAATCTGATGGTAGGGCACTATATTAGTTTTTCATAAGGAATCTAATGAAAAAAAAAACTGCATCAAAATCGGACAAAAATGAATACAGTAGTGCCTCCATTATAAGGTCCCTCCCTAATAAGACCGCCTCCTTTATGTGGCCACATTTCTCATGCATTAATCACTTGTAATGCATTTTGACCTCCCAATAAAGACCGCTTCCCTGATCCAACCAAAGACCAACCTTTTCATGTTTAAAATGAATGTTCTGCCTCCCAATAAAGACCACTTTTACTAATACATGTACTATTTTTCATGATCAGTGATATTTTCTCTTTCCTTAAAAAGTATATCAATATTTAATGAAAAGTAATATGATGCATAAGTAAATTATGTTATTGTGAGAGATAAAATTAATGAAAATTAAGAAGTGTTATTTCATATTTTGGGGGGTTTTTTTTATTGAAAAAAAAAACAATCAAGCCATACATGAATTGACAAGCCCAATAGTGATTATTAGTGCAATTGTCATTTTACATTTTTAAAAGTTGTGTTTATTAACACCTATAATTACCCCAATAATAATCACAATAGATGATGATTAATCTTTTGTCCTAAATTAACTTACCCTAGGAGTAATTAGATGTGTCAGAAATCAAAGGAAACATTTGATTAAAAAGTAAAAAAAATAGTATATATAACCAGTAGAAAGTTCTTTCCTTGTCATAATTTAAAAAAAAAACATGAAAAGTTAACAGAATTTAAACTATGATACTGTCATTGTGACCATAAATGCTTATAATAATTGATTTAAAATCCATCCTTAAAAACCCATCTTAGTTTGATACCTCCCAAATCAGACCGCCTCCATTATAAGACCACATTCTATTTGCAACAGGGGTGGTCTTATAATGGAGGCACTACTGTACAACCAATTTCAGACCACGATTAAAAAAAAATTGGGCAGGCATTCCCCTTATAATACAAGCAATATGTATTGCTGAAATCAAAGCAATTCAAATCCCCTTTTCAAAAACAAAAC
Source organism: Modiolus philippinarum (assembly GCA_002080025.1). Lineage (NCBI taxonomy): Eukaryota > Metazoa > Mollusca > Bivalvia > Mytilida > Modiolidae > Modiolus > Modiolus philippinarum. The sequence continues at coordinate 29,337 of MJUU01068125.1, read as the reverse complement.
AAAAAAAAAAAAAAAACAAATTTGGCAGGGGTTCTCCTTATAATATAGTTTATACATATTTCTAAAATTGAAGACCAGAGGCTCCAGGGAGCCTTTATTGCTCAACTGGCTGTCAGTAGCAACAATCAAGCTTACATTGTAAGTTAGTTTAACTTCAGTCTCTTAAACTTTGGTAGCTGGAACACCACCAATATCTTGAACTGTATTTAAAAGTCTGATCATGTTTTACTATATTTCTTTGTTTGGCTTTTTTGACAAAAAACATTCTTGCTAAGGACCACTTTTGACACCATTTTGAAGTCGAAACATCATTTTGTAAATGGTGGGCAATGACAATTTTCAACATCAGTTTTGAAGTCACAACATCAATATCTATTTGGAAACCAAATTTCATTGAACTTGGACAATGTTGAATTTTCCCGCCTTTTTTGGAGGCCATTTTGAAAATGGCATTCAACGAACAATTTTTAACATCGGTTTTGAAGTTGCAAAATAAATACCTATTTTGAAACCAAATTTCATTGAAATCTGACAATGTTGAATTTCCCGCCTTTCTTGGAGGCCATTTTGCAAATGGCTGTCAACGGACAATTTTCAACACCGGTTTTGAAGTCGCGACATCAATATCTATTTGGAAACCAAATTTTTTTGAAATCAAACAATGTTGGATTTCCCTGCCTTTTTTTGGCAGCTATTTTGAAAATGGCGGTCAACCAACGATTTTCAACACCATTTTTGAATTCACCACAGCATGGCAAATATTTTATCAATTTACACTTAATCTTCATCTTCTATAGTTTTGGAAATAAAAGACGAAAAATATGAAAATTTTGAAAATTTTGAGAACAAAGGGAAATAATTCCTACAAGGGCTTTTGGATTTTCTCCAAAATTCCAAGGTGGGTTGATCTTGATATGCTGAACATTTTTGCAAGAAGAAGTTGAACTCTATCTAGCAAAGTTTCTTTGATAAAAAATAAAAAATATTAATATTTTGAAATAAAGGGCTACGCCGAGCGCAGCATGATACGACCGCAGCATGTCGACCACTGAAATTTTTAAAGTGAATGTGGACACAGTAAAGAGCTTGACATAATAATTAGATTGACACAAAAAGAAGCTAGACACAGTTATTAGCTAGAAACAAAATAAGGAAAAAATCAACCCTTTTGATTACTTACTGATAAAAAAAACATAAGAGCTATGCAAAATATGTACTATCAACTAAAACTTTACAGACATAGAAATTTAAAAAAAAAAAACATCGAAATCTGATGAAAAATAAAGATATGACATATATAGAAAAATTGCAATTTTGGCCCCTTTGACCCCTTGTAGCTCAGAAACGGTACACAAAATCCGTTGAAATACTACTGAAAGCTTAGATCAAGAGGAATCCAAGAAAAAAATCTCATCGAAATCCAATGAAAAATAAAGATTTGACATATTCAGAAAAATTGCATTTTTGGCCCCTTTGACCCCTTGTAGCTCGGAAACAGTAAGACCTACAAAAAATCCGTATGCATACTACTGAAAGCTTAGATCAAGAGGAATCAAAGAAAAAAATCCCATTGAAATCTGATGAAAAATAAAGATTTGACATATTTAGAAAAATTGCATTTTTGGCCCCTTTGACCCCTTGTAGCTC
>MJUU01068125.1:15335-26500 GCA_002080025.1 Modiolus philippinarum | reverse complement strand
AAGGCATGTTTGAGATTTGATGATTTTTATGGAAATCCGACATATGCAAAACACTGACGTAACTGGGAAGCCATCTTGAAAATGGCAGCCATTTTGAAAAATTTTTTGGTGGAGTCACAACTTCATTAGGTGATCCAACTTAGTACCAGATATGAATGAATTCTGTTCAGGCATCTCTGAGAACGAAGCCGGACAAAAATCATTGGAAGAAAGAAAGCGGAATAATAATAATAATAATAATAACTAGTATTAATTGTGTTTGGATGCAAACACAAGAAGTCTCCCAAACGAACTCCCATATTAGAATTGTAAGGCATTAGATAAGATCCACTGATTTTAAACACCCTTCCTATCAAATTTCCTGCATTTTTGAGCACTTTTGAATTAACCACCTTTTTACTGTTTCCATGGCAACGGTCGTCATTTGGAAGTCTTGGAGTCTGGAACCGAATTCTTCACATGTTAGGCAACCTTCATGTTAAATTTCATCCAATTCTGAGCACTTTGATTTTCCCGCCTTTTTTACCATTTCCATGGCATCGGTCGGCATTTTGAAGTCTTGGAGACCAGAAACATATTCTACACATGTTAGACAACCTTCCTATAAAATTTTATCCAATTCTGAGCACTTTGATTTTCCCGCCTTTTTAACCATTTCCATGGCATCGGTCGGCATTTTGAAGTCTGGGAGACCAGAAACATATTCTACACATGTCAGACAACTTTCCTATAAAATTTCATCCAATTCTGAGCACTTTGATTTTCCCGCCTTTTTTTTGCTGTTTCCATGGTAACCGGTGCCATTTTAAGAATTCCAAGACTGGAAAGCTTATCTTGGGATAAGGTTTTATCATCATGCGAAGTTTGGTTAAGATTGGAAAATTAGTGTCCGAGAAATCAGGTGGACAAGATTGAGCCGGAAAATGGAAGAAAAAGAATAATAATAAGAAACGCAGCAAAAACAGTAAGTCTCCCCAAACTTCGTTTGGGAGACTTAATAATAATAATAGAGAAACGGACAAAAAACAATATGTCGTCCCGACTTCGTCTGGGGCGACATAACAATGATAATAACAAAGAAACGGACCAAAAACAATATGTCGTCCCGACTACGTCTGGGGCGACATAATAATAAAAATTTAGAATTGTATCAGGATGCTGATACAAAAGTCTCCCAAACGAACTCCCAAATCAGAAATGAGGGCTACAAATCACTTCCACACAACCTACGCAATAACCTTTATGTTTTATTCAATTCTGAGCATTTTCAATTTTCCCATCTTTTTTCGGTCTCCATGGCAAAGTCACCATTTCGAAGTCTTCTAGACCAGAGACCAATTCCTCATGTCCTAAGCAACCTCCCTGTAAAGTTTCATCCAAATCGCAGCACTTTTATTTTCCCGCCTTTTTTGCCATTTCCATAGCAACGGGTGCCATTATGAAGTCTTCGAGACTAGAACCCTAATCCCCATGTGCTAAGCAAACTTTCTGTAAAGTTTCATCCAATTCGGAGCACTTTCATTTTCCCGCCTTTTTTGCAATTTCCATGGCAACCGACGCCAAGTTGAAGTCATGGGGACCAGAAACCAATTTCTCATGTCCTAAGCAACCTTCCTGTAAAGTTTCATCCAATTCTGAGCACTTTTATTTTCCCGCCTTTTTGCCATTTCCATGGAAACCGGTGCCATTTTGATAATTCCAAGACCTGATCGCACCTTTCGAGATAGGTATCCATCTTCCTATGAAGTTTGGTGAAGATCGGACCATTAGTTTCCGAGAAAATAGTCGGACAAATTTTGAGGCGGAAAGACAAGAAGAACAAGAAAAATATCTAGATTTGCAATTACAAGCAATAGCTGATGTCGCCCATGTAAGCCAATTCAATGATTCCATCTTGTTCGCAGTGTCAAAATCTACCTAGAAATCAATTTTCGTTGAAATCCGACAAAGTTGAAATTTTGACGTAAAATGGCGGCCATCTTGGAAATGGCGGCCATTTTGAAAATAAAAATATTAAAACGCACATCTTCAAATGGTGATCCAACTTTGTGCCAAGTTTCATGAAGTTCTGATCATGCATCACTGAGTAATATCATGGACAACTTTTGGCTGGAATAATAAAAGAATAAAAATAATAACTAGATTTGCAATTGCGAGCAATAGCTGATGTCGCCCCCGGCAGCCAATTTGATGCTCCCATCTTGTTCGCAGCGTCAAAATCTACCTAGAAATCAATTTTCGTTGAAATCTGACAAAGTTGAAATTTTGATGTAATGTGGCGGCCATCTTGGAAATGGCGGCCATTTTGAAAATTTTTTCACCGTCATGCATAATTTCACATGGTGTTTCAACTTTGTGCCAAGTATCAAGTGATTCGGTTCAGGCATCTCTGAGTAAAGCTCTGGACAAAATTTATTGGAAGTAAAATAATAAAGACACCGGAATAATAATAATAATAATAATAACTAGTGTTCCTATGTTTGGATACAAACATAAAAGTCTCCCAAACCTCCCATGGACACAGGAGATGGCTTTTTATTTGAGTTCAGCACAATCTTGACAACCCATCTGTGAAATTTCATCCAATTTGGAGCATTTATAATTTTCCCGCCTTTTTTCCGTTACCATGGCAACAGCAGCCATTTTGAATTTTTTTTGGCCCAAAAATGTGTTTTACTATTTGTATACATCCTTCCTGTGNAGTTAACTTATCATATCATTTCTGGAACATTTTTATATTTTCATTAGAATTTTTATCATTATGATCATTTTTTGGGAGGAAAATGTGAAACTACTAATTTTTAAGGGAAATAATTACATCACAATTATGATTTCGCTTGGTCATTAATTAATTTTTCCATTTTTACCAAAAAATAATGAAGATAAGAAACTATTTTATGAAAATATACAAAAGGTCCAAACATTTATTGGAAAATATAGAATAGACTTTAAAACTCACAATCTGGCATTTTCAACCTTTTGTTTTCAATTCTTGAAAGATGATAAAAACTATTTAATTTCAAATACCCCATGCAAGCTGTATTCACAAACCTAATATTCCCTGTGGAAAGAATCAACTTGCAAAATTGTCACACCAATATTACAGTTTGACTACATCAATTGAAGAGTAAAACTGTAAGATTGGTTCGGCAATCTTTTACTTCTTTCTTTCCAATTGTGTCACCAACTTGGAGAATTGTTTCCATCTGTAGTTGAAACAGATACCGGTAGTAGGAAATTAAGAATGACCAAGGTCATCATGGTCAAGTGAGTTTTCCTGTAATTATCTATTTGACTGTTTCAGGGTGATAATTATGAAAGGCGACCGACCAAAAAAAAAAGAAATCTAGTCAGCTAAGCAATTGCGAATAGAAAAGTCGTTACATGCGCTTATACAGAAGAATAAATAACGAAATTTAAACTCTTTTTACATATAAGCCAACACCCCGTACTTCATCGATACCGACACACCGCGAGACACATACACAATTTGATGCATTTCGACCTATGCCTACGTTATATTTGAATCCAGATGATTAATACTTACATTAAACACCTACTGGTGTCATACAAGTCAAACAGAATACACTATACATCTCAACAGTGCTTTGTAAGAGAATGACAAGCCTGAAAAGTTGCCGTGACCTGTAACACAAAAAGTGAGGAAGAGTGTTTGTGGAAACTGTACGGTATAGCGTATTGTGTTTAGGTGTTACGCATTCCTTGATGATTGAGGTACTCAGTTAGATACATTTGTTAAATCTATAAGGTCTACTTTTGTAACAAATCATGATCTTACCTTCAATTTACCCTCAACTGACACCCCTTACCACACAGAGCCGACACCCCATATGTGTGGTTGTACCCGGTGAGATTGGAAATTTCCTCAGGAGCACACTGAAACAAACCCCATCAAAATCCAATAATTAATAAAGATTCTACAGTCAAAAATGTTAAAACACCCAATTTCACCCCTTTTTGGCCCCTTTTTCTAAAACAGGACGGGGCCACCAACTCAAAATTAAAACCTTTGTTTACGCGTGTGCCAAGATACATCATACTAAAATTTCATAATGATCCATCCACTAGAAGCAAAGTTATGCTGTCCACAGAAGCCGACACCGACACAGACGCGGACCCGGACGCCGACGACGCCAACACCATACCAATATACAACCGCAAAAGTTTTGTGGTCGTATAAAAATTCCAGAAAAAGGGCAATAACTCCAACACTGGTAATCAGATTTTCTTCAAAATTACAGGGCCGGTAGATCTTGCCATGCTGATCACTTTTACCCCAACAGATTTTTGATATCTGTAAAGGTTTTCGAGTTATGTGCCAAAAACAGCAAATTTACCCCCTATGTGCTTTTTTTAGTAACGGCAGCCATGCTGTTTGGTCCTCAGACTCATCAGACACAATTTTGAAACAGGTTACCCTGATAATGATTCAGGCCAAGTTTTGTTAAAATTGGTTCAGTGGTTTTAGAGTAGAAGATTTTTTAAAAAGTTTACAACGGACGGATGGATGACGGACGCCAAGTGATGGCAATAGCTCACCTGACCCTTCAAGTCAGGCGAGCTAAAAATCCCATATATTGTGCAACGATGAAAAACATTGATGTCTAGGCAAACAGGAAGTGCTTATGACTTAACCTTGAAATTGAAATATTCGATTGATTGGACCATAAGGAAGCTCTGTGCACAACAACAACTGAATACCACTTACAGTTTTAGAAAAAATTGTGAGGAAAAATTCCATACGTTGTACAACAATGAAAAACAATGACGTCTCGGCAAACAGGAAGTGCTTATGGCGTAACCTTGAAATTGGAATACACGATAGATTGGACAATAAGGAAGCTCTGTGCATAACAACAATTGAATCCCACCTACAATTTCGGAAAAAATTGTGACAAGAAATTCATATGCTGTACAACAATAAGTAAAAACAATGAAGTCTCGGCAAACAGGAAGTACTTATGGGGTAACCTTGAAATCTGTATATACACACCGGACCATCATGAGAAAGCTTTTGCCAAAATATTAATTCATTCTGTAAAGTAGTTGCTGAGAAAGTGTGGTTACAGATTGACGAACGAACGGTGGTAAACCTGTATACCCCCACTACTATGTACCGGGGTATAATCAAAGTATCTGTAAACAGGAAGCCACAAACCTGAAAATTGCTTACATAATGCAAATCATCATTTCAAAGCTTTAGACCAGATTTCAAATCTTTCCTTTCATTACAAGCCAAGAAATCTATGATGAAAATTACATTTATGGTTAAATGTCAAGAATCGGTAAACAGGAAGTGGATAACAGACAAACTTGAGAATCACTTATACAACTCAACTTATCTTTTTCAAGCTTCATACCACCTTTTAAAATTATTCCCACTTATGCAAGCCTAGAAATCTTTGACAGAAAAAGTTGCTGACAGACAGCCAGACAGACAATGTGAAAACAATAGGGCAACCACATCTTGACGCTGGGCCTTAAAAATGTGTTCTGTTGAAGAATGGTTAATTATCATAATACATACCTCACTAACTGATGTGTAATAATGCGTGCTGTTGAAGTATGGGTAATTATCATACTACATACCTCACTAACAGATGTATAATAATATGTGCTGTTGAAGTATGGGTAATTATCATTTACATCTGTTACATGTATATCTATTTTTCTTGTACTGTTGTATTTGCCATCACTCACTTCAGCCTGTAAAACAGTATGTATATGGTCTATTGTAAATTCATAAACATTCATATCATTGCATAAAATCTATTGGCATACTACTTACTGATTGGGAATTGCACATAGCAGAAATTAGAGTACTCTATTAAAATCTGATGAATAATAAAGATCATACAGCCATATACGTCAAAGCCCTCAAACCCTGTTTGGCAATTTTTTTCAAAAACATTTTGGTCCAAGTAACATTGTGTTAAAATTTAACAAGAGAAGGGGCAGTCCGAAACGACAGCTAATCCCCTCGCCAGTTTATTGAATGTTTGTCTAGTAATATAAGCACTCAAGGTAGCTGTGCTATTCAAGATCTGGCTTGTTACTTAAATCTGAGCCAGTCATGCAAGAAATGTTTTGACCTTATTTCAATCAGGAGCCTCATACCTAAAGCATATATGCATCTACTGATGAAAGATTAATCTTCTGCAAGTTGTAGTATCTAAAATCCGGACTGTAACACAAACTTGATCCTAAGTCACTCATGCATGAAATGTAGGTCAAAGTGACCTAATTTTTATCTGGAGCTTTGCAACTTAACAAAATGCATCTACACACTAAATATTATTCTTCTACGAGTTGTAGTATCTAAAATCCAAGCTGTAACACAAACTTTAACCTAGGTCACTCATGCATGAAATGTAGGTCAAAGTGACCTAATTTTCATCTGGAGCTTTCTTACTTTACAAGACACCTCTACCTACAAAATATTATTCCTCTACAAGTTGTAGTATCCCAGATCTGGACTCTTACAAAAACTTTAACCTAAGTCACTCATGCATGAAATGTAGGTCAAAGTGACCTTATGTTTATTTGGAGCTTCCTAACTTTATAAGATGCATCTACATATAAAATATTATTCCTCTACAACTTGTAGTATCCCAGATCTGGACTCTTACAAAACTTTAACCTAAGTCACTCATGCATGAAATGTAGGTAAAAGTAACCTAATTTTTATCTGGAGATTTCTAACTTTATAAGATGCATCTACATATAAAATATTATTCTTCTATGACTTGTAGTATCCCAGATCTGGACTCTTACAAAAACATTAACCTAAGTCACTAATGCATGAAATGTAGGTCAAAGTGACCTAATTTTTACCTGGAGCTTTGTAACTTTCCAAGACGCATCTACATACAAAATATTATTCCTCTACGACCGCAGTATCCCAGATCTGGACTCTTACAAAAACTTTAACCTAAGTCACTCATGCATGAAATGTAGGTCAAAGTGACCTTGTTTTTATCTGGAGCTTCCTAACTTTACAAGACGCATCTACATACAAAATATTATTCCTCTACAAGTTGTGGTATCCCAGATCTGGACTCTTACAAAAACTTTAACCTAAGTCACTCATGCATGAAATGTAGGTCAAATCCACCTATTCTATATGTCAACCTCAAGTTCTCCTCAAGATGCATCCATGGACAAAACATTGTCCATCTACGACTTGTTATTCAAAAGATATATGGTCTTAAGTTCGAACGGACGAATGGAGGAACGGACGAACAGGTAAAACGCTATATCCCCTCCCCAACTTCGTTGGGCAAGGGGAAAATAAAGATTAGTAAACCAGAACAACATTTATTGCACAAGTATCATGCTATTACAATAACCCAAAATAATTTTGTGGTCATATAAAAAACAGTTAAGTTGATATGCAAGTAACATCAAGTAACATCATGTAATTAATTAAAACAATTATCACATCGAGCCAGCAATAAAGTAAAACTATTGTATCCTTTCAAAGTCATTTCTGTCTCGCCCGCGACGAAAAGTTGCGGAGGCAAGACTTAGGGATAGTGTTTCCGGCGGCGGCGGCAGCGTCAACAATTTGTAAACTATTGTGAATTAACAAGCTTATGTTAAGTTGTAGGTCCATTGTATTTGATGTGCAGTTGCATCCTTATGGGTACAACTCAAATCCCTACTTAAATTATGGCCCTGGCTACTTAGTCACACATGTAGTGTACCAGTAGTCCTAGGCACTTGATATTTGACAGGCAGTTGCATCTTGGGAGTACATACCGATTCCATGCCTGGATGGTGGCCCTGGCCCCTAAATCATGCATGAGTGATCACATTAAGTTTTTAGCCAGCAGTTTGTACAGCCTATACCAGTAGTCCTAGGCACTTGATATTTGACATGCAGTTGCGTCTTGGGGAGTACATACCGATTCAATGCCCAGATGGTGGCCCTGGCCCCTTCGTCATGCATGAACGATCACATTAAGTTTTTAGCAAGCAGTTTGTACAGCCTATACCAGTTGTCCTAGGCACTTGATATTTGACATGCAGTTGTGTCTTGGGGAGTACATACCAATTCCTAGCCTGGATGGTGGCCCTGGCCCCTTAGTCACGCATGAGCGATCACATTAAAATTTTAGCAAGCAGTTTGTACAGCCTATACCAGTAGTCATAGGCACTTGATATTTGACATGCAGTTGTGTCTTGGGCAGTACATGCCCATTCCACACCCGGATGGTGGCCCTGGCCCCTTAGTCATGCATGAACGATCAAAATATTTTTTTTGGCAATCAGTTTGTACAGCCTATAACAGTAGTCCTAGGCACTTGATATTTGACATGCAGTTGTGTCTTGGGTAGTAAATACCGATTCCTTACCCGGATAGTGGCCCTGGCCCCTAAGTCACGCATGAATGATCACATGAAGTTTTTAGCAAGCAGTTTGTACAGCCTATACCAGTAGTCCTAGGCACTTGATATTTGACATGCAGTTGCGTCTTGGGCAGTGCATACCAATTCCATGCCCAGATGGTGGTCCTGGCCCCTAAGTCACTCATGAATGATCACATAAAGTTTTTAGCAAGCAGTTTGTACAGCCTACACCAGTAGTCCTAGGCACTTGATATGTGATATGCAGATGCGTCTTGGGGAGTACATACGGATTCCACGCCCAGATGTTGGCCCTGGCTTCTTAGTCATTTATGAGTGATCACATCATTTTTTCCAAGGAAATTGTAAACACTGTTTAAGATTATATTTTATTTTTATTGCTGATGCAGTAGATCAATGTGCAAATTAAGGCGATGCAAAGGGGCGGGTGAGACATATCCTGTGTCCACAGTTTATTTAGTATTCATAATGATTCCTGTGGTTATATCTTTAATTTATGTTCAAAAAGCAACAAGCAACAAGTAAGTGTGTAATAACATATAATGAAATCATATCAATTTTAATAAAACCTAACAAGGGACAGAATGAATGTCCCTTTAACTATATGTCCCTTACTTTTGTAGGTGGGCAGAGCCAACCCCCCCCCCCCTTACAGCCGCCCCATTTTCTGAAAATAAGTTGAATAATCTCCTCTGAATGTCATACAGCAAACCATATTACTTCATGAATATCTACAAATACACTACAACTGAGTATTAATTCATCAAAATAGGATCAATCTATAGAGAGGACATGCACTGACAAAGTCCAACCTCCTTTTTTCAGAAACTATACAAAGTTGAATTATCTCCCCATCAAATTTTGAGCAACAACAACATAAACTATGTAACGTTTCATCAAAATCCATTCAGCTATTTAGGTGGACATGCACTAACATGGTTCTACCTCCTTTTTTCAGAAAATATACAAAGCTGAATTATCTCCCTTTCAAAATTTGGAGCAACAACCATATTACTTTCTGCACATTCTCAGTTGCTATACTACAATTGCCTTACATTTCATCCAAATCCAAGTAGCTGTTAAGGAGGTCTTGCATTTACAAGGTACATGAAAGGACAGAGAGACTGAAGGATAGACCGACAGACAGACAGCCAGGGTTATTACTATATATCCACAAAATTCAATTACAGGGGAATAAAAAGTCTGAACTTTTGGTAAGTAGTAATCAAATACTGACTTATTTGCAGAGTATAAATTAACTAAACTAAATTTACTAAATAAATGATAAATTCAAATACCATTAAGCTGTAAACTCCATGTAAATGTTTTGGAATTGACTCATAATCCAGGGACGTGTTCACCATTAGACATCCTCCTGTCTCATTTGTATATTTTTGTATGGTAAATATTCCTCCAGAGTTGTCATCTATAATATCGAATGTCAGCTGCAAAAAAAAGGTTAAAACATGTTCAAAAACATCAAAAATACAAATTAATATCACAAACCAATAAGTCTTTGACCATGGCTATAAAATATTATTTTATTTTATTTACTTTTGCACAAATTCCCCACCATGAACAACATTGAAAACAAAAATTTGGCCATTTGTGTATATAACATGAAATCATCAGGACATCAGCAATCTTGCCACAGTATCTGCCTGTGCAAGTGATGGTACAGTGGTCCCCCTCTCGAACGACCCCTCATTTGAGAGACCACCCCTTTCTCCCGGCCACATTTCTCTTGCATTAACTCTTTTGTGAACAAATTTACCCCTTTTAGGAGACCACCCCTAAAACACGACCAGCGGCCATCCTTTCGGGGTTAAAAAATGTCTTTTTCCCCTCTGAAACGGCCACGCATTCGTTTGTTTACAACTTTGTGAAAAGCGATGACCCGGAAGTTTAACACCGGATTGTGTTAAAATTTGACCTCGAAGGTCAAAATGATTGCGTAATCCGTAAACAAAGATGGCTACTTTGAATAGAGAAAGTTGTTTACGCTCGGAAACAAAGTTAAACTCGTCGAATCAAGAACGTCCTTGGTCGAATTTAGTGGAAAGGGCGACGGCCAATGAAGTTAGTTAGCGATTTCATTGTTGTAAAACACCGCATTCTATTGCTAATATGAATACGTGGATAAAAACGAATGATCGTTGGCAGACTCAGTGAAGCAGTTTTGTGCCACTAGAGCCGTAATTTTTCTGTTAGTTGATGTTAATCTTTTTGTGATTAAAATAGATGAGCCTTTTTAATCTCTTTGTACCTGGCACGTAATCAAACATTGTTGCTCCAGGCCAAAGCCTGTTATCATGTTAATTAGTAGGAGTTTTGACGCCTAGTAAACTCATTAGTAGGTAAATTGTCCACCTATTTTGCAGATTATTGTGTAATATATTTGCACAGTCAATAATTTCAATTAATTACATAATTAAATCGAAGGTTTTAGAAATCATTTTCATGATATTACACATGTGTGCATGAGACAATCGTACATATAAACTCTGAATATAGAATAGGGAATCTGCTGCACAACATATATATTTTCAACCATTTTAATTTTGGCTTGATTCCTTTTGAGAGACCACCCCTTTTGTAAGGCCACTTTTTTAATGGAAATGGGGTGGTCTTTCAAAAGGGGGACTACTGTAATAGTAATAGTAGTTATAGGTTATGCATATCCCGTGGCCGCTGCTACGCTACGCCCACGGGATATGCATAACCAATATAGGGTTATAGAATAACAAAAAAAGTTTTAGCACCTCCTCCAAAAAA
>MJUU01068125.1:0-13537 GCA_002080025.1 Modiolus philippinarum | reverse complement strand
ACAATGTTGAATTTTCCCGCCTTTTTTGGCGGCCATTTTGAAAATGGCGGTAAAGGAACAATTTTCAACATCAGTTTTGAATTCGCCACAGCATGGTAAACATTTCATTAATTTACACTAAACCTTCATCTTCTATAGTTTTGGAAATAATAGATGTAAATTACGAAAATTTAAATAATTCAGTGAAAAAAGGGCAATAACTCCTACAAGGGTTTATGGATTTTCTTCAAAATTTCAGGGTGGGTAGATCTTGGTATGCTGAACATTTTTGCAATTTACACTTGACCTCTATCTGCTACATTTTTTGAAATAAAAATTAAAAGTGCAAAAATTTTGAAAATTTCACGGAAAAAGGGCTATAACTCCCAAACGGGTTTTTTAGATTTTCTTCAAAATTGCACAGTGGGCAGATCTCATCATGCTGATCATTTTTACCCTTGTCGGTTTTTGATATCTGTAACGGTTTTCGAGTAATTTGCAAAAAAAAAAGCAATTTACCCCTATGTTCTATTTTTAGTAACAGTGGCCATGTTGTTTGGTCTACAGACATAAAAATCACAACTTTGAAAGTGCATACCCTGGTGATGATTCAGGCCAAGTTTGGTTAGTATTGGCCCAGTAGTTTCAGAGGAGAAGATTTTTGAATAAAAGTTAACGGACGGACGGACGGACGACGGACGACGGACGCCGAGTGATGGCAAAAGCTTACATGGCCTTTGGCCAGGTGAGCTAATAAACCTTTTAGTGAATATAATAATGATTCATCTAACCAAAACGGTGTTAAATCCCAATGTAAAGAATGTAGATCAAAAGTTATTTCTAAACAAAAGAAAGAAAAAGAAGAATTAAAAGAATATTACAGTTCCTTATTATTAAAAAAGAAATCTATAAAAGAAAACTGAATGAATATGAAGAAAAAATAAATAATTCTAAAACAGATAAATCAAAAAATAAATATATCGATTTATACAATAATGAAATAGATAATCTTGAAAACATAGAAGAAAAAATAACCAGAAGAACAATAAAATATAAAGGAGATAAAGTATATGGAAATTTAAGATACTCAAGATTAAAGAAATCATATGAGGAGCAACTAAAATATAATAAAGATATAATAGAATCTGCTGGTGAAGAAGATAAAGATTTTTATCAAAGAAACATAGACTATTATTCCAATAAATTGAAAACTCTTGCAAATGATTTTCAATATTCTATTATCATTGAAAATGAAACTTTTAGTTATATTTTACAAAAAATAATAAATCTATTAAACGAAGGATATATTGTAAAATTAGAAGGGCAAATAAAATTGAATAATAGTGAAGAATATCAAGAATATACAAATAAAGTGTATTTTTCAAGTATTAATCAGCTAACTGGTTATATAAACTCTATGGAGCAGTCATCAGATATGGATGACATGTTTTTTATTGGAAAAATAAAATATGGAATAGATAAATTTAAGAAAGTTAACAAATCAAAAAAAGGTGATGGAACAACATTTCAATATTCAATTAAAGAATATAAAGGAAAGTTTTGTTATATTCCTACAGAAAATCAATGTTTTTTAAAAATGTTATAAATGGTTAAATAGTGATAAAAGTAATAATTTAAGTAAAAGTCATGAAAAAGTAATTAACACATTATACAAACAATTTTGTTACAAAGAAAATAATAATAAAGAAAAAAAGTTCAATCTTTTATAATGAATAATGCTGAATTTACAAGATTTAATAATTTTATGTATGATAAAGTTCAATATTATAATCCAAAAGACAAACACATCTATCACTGGAGTTCACACTGTGAGTGCCTTTGTTCTGAATGTTGTGGTTTCTGGTTCTGTGCTTTGTGTCTGTCTGGCGTCATTGTTTTTGTGTCTAACGTCATTGTTTTCTGTGTTCTCGTTTTTGCCCTGTCTTTGGACTTCGATTTTTGTGAATGTCACCCCTTTGTTCCTTCGGTATTCTACTGCCGTTGTTCCAAAAAAAAAGATAATAATTATAACTATCTTTATAATCCTTACAATCATCATATAGGTCATAACTGTTTAATAGATATCAAAAATAAAAGAAAAGCAATAAAAGAAATTGAAGACAATTATAAACAACAGTGGAAAGAAATAGATGAAGAGTTGGTAAAATATGTTAACTTGTTAGATAAAGAAGGAGTAAAAGATGATAATATTGATAAACTTATGTTTATGATATAGAAAGTTATCAAGATGAAAATGGAAAACATATTCCGTATGCCATTGCTTCAATAAACTTAAAATTATTCCGAGGTTGTGTTTGTAATCATATAAAAAACGAAGATAACAGTATTGTAAAAATCTTCCAGAAGAACAATTAAAGAGGTTACTTAATAAACATATTAAATATTTCATAGGTGAAGATTGTATTCAACAATTTTTTAAATATCTAGGAGAAAAAGTTTATAATTCGGAAATTCTTTTATATGCACATAATGGGTCGGGTTATGATTCTGAATTAATTATTGAAAATATACCTTTAACTAAATCTCCTCCATTAAAGAAGGGAAGTAAATTATTAAATGTAAATTTAGAAAATCCACATATTACAGAAAAATGGGTTAATTGGTTCAAAAAAAAAAATATGGAGCAACAAAACTAATAAAAATAAAGGATAAATCTATTAAAGTAAAAATCTATCCTAAACAAATAATATCTTTAAGATGTACTATGCAACATGTTAATACTAAGTTATCAAAGTGGGGAGAAAGTTTTAATATTCCTGAAAATTTAAGAAAAATGAATTTTGAAATTGTAAAGATAACAAAAGATAATTATAAAGAGAAACAAGATGAATGGTTACCATATTTAAAAAACGATGTATTATCATTAGCATGTTGTATGATGTTATATAATGAAATGATGGAAAACATATTAGGGTTAAATATGCAGACTAGTTTATCTCTTCCGGGTTTAACTTTTAAGTCATGGATGAATAAAATGAATCAAAATAAAGAAAAAAATATATTCTTCTGCAGATAAATATACTTGATATTTTATTAGAAAAAGTGTAAAAGGTGGAAGAGTAGCTGCTAATATTAGAAAATTTGACAGGAGTAAAGAGATAGAAGTATTAAATAAATATTTAGGAGATCCAAAGAAATTAAAAAATATAATTAAATTAATTGATAAGTATAATAAATTAGATAAAAAATCTGAATTATTTAATAACATAACAAATGAATTAAACAAATTAAATAAAAAATATATGATGACAGCATTAGATGTAAACTCTTTATATCCATCTGCAATGTCAGATTTAGATTCAGAATATCCTAGAATGGAATCAATTAGGAAATTAAAAAAAACAGAAGAAAAGGAAATATTAGATAAATTTAATACTCAAACATTTAGACCTAAAACTGGAATATTTAAAATACTTTATGAATATCCTGATGATATGTTCTTTACTCCAATATTTTGTAAAGATTTTGTAACATTTGAAGGAAAAAAAACAGAAGTATAAAGATCAAGAACAGGACAATGTTGTGATATTTTAACATCTGTAGATATTCAAGAGATTGTTAGATGTGGTGGAAGAATACAAAAAATATTTGATGGTATGATATTTGAAGAAAACTTTAAAATAAATCCTTTTAGAGAATTTGTATTAGAGTTGTATTCTTTAAAAGCTAAATTTAAAAATGAAAAAAAATAAAGTATGATATGCTTTAGTTAAGCTATTGTTAAATTCACTCAGTGGTAAGATGGTACAAAAAGATATAAACATTAAAAATCATTTATGAAGTAAAAAAACATTAAAAAAAAATTATACAAATGATATAAAATACGAGAAGCTTAATAATAATTTATATTATATAGAAGAAGATATTGGTGATGATTTACCAAAATTATTAATGCCTTCACATTTAGGAAGTTTTATTTTATCTCATTCTAAAAGAATAATGAATGATGTAATTTTAGAAATAGATGGATTTAAAAAAACAGAAATTTATTATACCGACACCGATTCAATCTACGTAGAAGAAAAATGCGTAGAAATATTAAAAAATAAAGGTTACTTACATGAAACAGATTTAGGTAAATTATCTAATGATCTTGATGATGATGGAAAAATATTTTATGGATTATTTTTAGCTCCAAAAATAAAATTATGTTATGCTTTGAACAATAAAGGAGAAATTATTACAAAACAAATGTTTAAGGGATATCAAAGAGATATATTAAAACCAAATGAATTTAATAAAATGTATAATAATAAAGAAGTTGAAACAGAAGTAGATAAACCATGGGAAAAGAAATTAGGTAAAGGAATATTTACTCCCAAAGATAAACAAAATAAAAATTTTTCTGCAAATATTAATTTACTAAAAAGAAAAGAATCAGATTCATTTGAAATAATGCATCCATATAATACTTCTAAAATTTATTCTGATATGCTAGACCGGTATAATATTAATCCAAATGATTTATACATACATGAAGAAAATATTAATTATTAATTTATTTTAATTTCCAAGCAACAAAACCAGTTAATGCCATACCATCAATAACAAATGCAATTTCTCTATTTTTCTGATCTTCTGATGGAGTATAAAAATCACTTAATACTGGTTTAAGATCTAAAACTAATTGTTTACCCGTAACATTATAATATTCTCTCATAGCTTGATCAACATCATCAAAAGTTTGAACAGCATGATTTTCTTTTTTTAATTGTTCATTGATAAAATCTAATCTTTGAGTTCTTCTTTTATTCCATTCTGCTGTTGCTTTTTCTAATTTTTCTATAGCTTTATCATGTCTTATTTTTTCTTCATTTGCATTACTACCCATGTGTGAAAATAAATAATTACTACCAGAAAATGCAAAAGCATTTGTAATTGCCCCACCAAGCATCATTGCCAAGCATCATTGCTAAAGCACTTGCCATTTTTTAAGAAAATAAAATTTACTTCATAATATCAGCAGGTATAATGCCTTGCTTAATCAACATGTCTTTTGTTGCCATTGCAAGCAGTATATCAATGGATAACATAAAAATATCATTCATGTTAAAATCTACTTTTGGTGCTGACCTTCTAAATACTATTTTACCTATATACCATATCCAACTGTTAATAATGTTTCCACTCCAGCATGATATAACATATTTGCTATTTGTTTTCCGTCTTTTGGTGTTGCCATTTTTATATAAAAATAATTAGTTTTCTAATTCTTTTAATTGTTCTAATTTTTGATTTTTTTTTATCCCATTCTTTCATTTCTTTTTTTAATTCTTCTTTTTTTAATTTTTCTTTTTTTAATTCTTCTTTTTTTAATTTTTCTTTTTTTAATTCTTCTTCATATAATTTACATAATTAAAAAAAAATTTTATAGCTGATAAATAGACTGGTGAAGAAATTAACGTGCCTATAATTGAATCTATTTTTTCTATTTTTCCCATTTTTAAAGAATTAAAATTAGTTAAATTCAAAAGGGTCAATTTCTTTTTTTTTGTTTTTCTGTTTTTTTTTAAAGGGATTTGCTCGCTTGGTTTTTCTTTACCAAACATGATTTCTCTAATCATTTTTTCTGGTTTATCACTTTGTTTATAAAAAAACAATCCTAATCCAACAACTACAATTGATAAACATAATGGTATGTAATTTTTGTTCCAATTTTGTTTGTTTGTTGAACATAGATGATGAAAAGAATCCGTAGTTTTATCATCTTTTGTTATTGGAATGGGACCAGCTTGTTTTAATTCTATATTTTCTTTTTTTAATTTTTCTGCTTCTTTTCTTTTTAATTCAGCTTTTAGCTTTCTTGCTCCTACACCTTTCCTACCAGCGGCTACTCGTTTTGGATTTTTTTGTTGAGGTTTTTTAAAAGGGGGCTGTTCGATAGATTCTTTTATTTCTTCTTTAGTTTCATTTTCACTCGTCATTTTTTATGTCATTATTTTCATCTTTTTTTTGGAAATCAATATGTCTTGCTGAAGTTAACATTGCAGTAAAAGGAGCAAGATACATTCCATATCTATAATACAGTTCACAACATGTATTAGGTAAAGCGTGATTGATAAAAGGATCGTCCTCTAAATCTTGCATTAGTTTAGGTGGATTAACAACGTTGAAATACTTTGACACACCCATCCTAATGTCTTAGTCATACTAGCTCCCAATCTTGCTTCATATTTACAATATAATTTGTGTATTTGTTCTGGTGTCATTGTATCAATTTCTGACAATTGTAATTCTTTACCAAGATATTGCTTACTACCCCCACCAGCAACAACGCCTGATAATGGTTCACGTTTTTTTCTTGTTTGTCATTTGAGCTTGTCTCACATCCGTTCGAATCAATATCTATGTTTTCAATATTTCTAAAACTTTTCCCGCTTAAAAATTCTTCAGTGCTCATTTTATATATTTTATTTTTGATTTTTATAAAACTAAATACAAAATAACCAACAAATGACAAAACTGCAGTGTTTGTTATAATTGTTAGTATTTCTAATAGAATTGCTTTTTTATTGCTATTTTTTTTCAACATTACTTAATTATTGCTTTTTATTGCTATTTTTTGTTATATAACTTAAGAATTTCTTAAGCATTTCTTAAGCATTACTTAAACATTACTTAAGCATTACTTAAGCATTACTAAAAAATTGTCTTCATCAAGTAACCAATAACCAGTAGGTGAATCTATATTTAATATTAATTTACGATGTTTATTTTTTTTAAGTTCTTTTTTTATTCTTTGACTTTCTTCCAAAGTAGAAATAACATCATTTTCTTCTAAACAATTGTAAAAACTTTTTTTGTCTTTTGTACGAAATAAACATAACCATAATGTTCGTTCTCTTAAATCTTTTAACACTGAATTATATTTTTGTGTAATGACCCATACTGATTGTTCAGCATGTCTCCCTGAAAATGCATGTTCAGCCAGCATATCACTTTTCCTTTTTAATTCTTTTGTTGCACTGCAATCATCTATAATATATAATGTTGGATGTCCAGCATATTTATTAAAAAATATTCTTAAGAGTTCTTGTAGTTTTTCTTCTCCATTATTACAAATAGGATTAACGATTAATAAATTTTTTGTTTTTGGTTTTTTAACATCACCAATTGTCACGAGCTGATGCGCAACAATAAAAAATAACCAGCAGCAAGTATTACAATAATACTTTTATTTAACAAAAATTTACAAGCAAAACAAATAGTTTACAATATATAAAATTAATAGTTTACAATACCTTCAGTTATTAATGTTCAAAATCCACTGTTTAAATCTAAATGTTACTCTGATCCTTAAGTTCTGTCCAAAATATGTAAGTTCCACAATGTCCGAAAAATTTAAGTTCCACAATGTCCGAAATGTTTAAGTTCCACAATATCCAAAATATCTTAAGTTCCACAATGTAAAGTTTCCGATGTAAGCCAAAGATTTGAATCACACAGTATTAACTTAAATGCATGTATACCAAATGTATAATATTTGCCAACAACCAACCGATTAATCAATCTCATGAATGGAATATTCTAGTGAATTTGAGTGTTTAGTAGACTATAGAAACCCCCAGAAGCATCTTTGTTTACAAGGTATAAGTTGGAATCTCCAAAGTCTAAAAATAGATTACTATTTATAATTCTATTTACTAGCAATTTCTACATCAACATTTTATAGATAAACAAATGAAGCCTAGAATCTTCATTGATAAACTGGATAATTCTTAAGTGTATATTTAGAAGATGATATTATGCCATTGTTCCGGAGAATTCTAGATCAAGATGATTCACAATAAACTGTTGATGGTAAAACATAATCAATTGTTTATAGATAAAAATAACAACAAAAATTTACACATAACACAATCCACTCACGATTTTTGTATGCCTTGTTCCATTGAATAGTTGGGCAAAGTATGACTATATATTTGAACACCCCACGATATTCTGTTTCTAATAAAGTAAGTGAGAACCGAACCGTCAATCTAAAAGCGAACAATCCAAGGACAATGGCAACACCAGAAACAAAATCAAAGCATGGAATGCTGTTGAGGCAGGTTCCTGGGTATTCCAGAAGTTCTGTAATTATTACTTTTTTGCTGAAATCTTGACATTTAATTTTTTCAAGAATGATAGCATTTACATGTTTTCTAAATATTAAACTAGGATACAAGTAATATAATACTACATACATGTTGAAAACACAAAATACAAAATATATGTACAATAATTTACAAACGTGATAAAGCATCAGGAATAACATTGTCTTTACCTTTGATGTGCCTGATTTCGAGATTGTATTCCTGGAGCATCAGACTCCATCGCAAAAGACGTTGATTTTTGTTTCTCATTTTACTTAAGAAACTTAATGGATTGTGATCAGTGAAGACAACAATTGGAGTAGCAGATGAAACCAAATAAACTTCAAAATGTTGAATAGCAAGTACAAGAGCAAGACACTCTTTCTCAATTGTGGAATAGTTCTTTTGTTGTTTATTAAACTTTTTAGAGAAATAACAGACAGGATGATCTACTCCATTGCTGTCTTCTTGTAACAAGACAGATCCTGCCCCAACATCACTAGCATCTACAGCCAGTCTGAATTGTTTGTCAAAGTTTGGGGCTAAGAGAACTGGTGCACTTTTCAGTATGGCTTTTAATTTGTCAAAAGCTATTTGACAGTTATTACTCCAAACAAACTTTTTATTTTTCTTTAGCAAATTTGTTAAAGGTTCTGCAATGGAAGAAAAATTTTGACAAAACTTCCGGTAATAACCGGCCATACCAAGAAATCGCATCTGTTGTCTTTTGCCCGTAGGAACAGGAAACTCGGAGATAGCCTCTACTTTAACATCTATTGGTTTAATTTGACCATGTCCTACAGTATGTCCAAGAAATGTAACACAAGCATGACAGAATTCACTTTTGGCGAGGTTAATGGTTAACTTTGCCTCCGTTAAACGGTCGAAGAAATCCCTGATGACTTGTACATGGTTGCTCCAAACGTCAGCACACAAAATGGCATCATCGATGTAGACATCACAACCTTCCAGACCAGAAGTGACCATGTTCATGAGCCTCTGAAATGTAGCAGGGGAATTCTTCATCCCAAATGGCATAACCTTATATTGATAAAGTCCATGCGGTGTCACAAATGCAGAAACCTCTTTGGCTCTTTCAGCAAGCGGAACTTGCCAAAATCCTTTCAGAAGGTCAATTTTGGTCACATATTTTGCATGACCAACTTTGTCTATGCAGTCGTCGATCCTTGGTATAGGAAATGAATCGGTTTTTGTCACAGAAGTCACCTTTCGAAAGTCAGTACACATTCTGTATGTTTTGTCCGGTTTTGGTACAAGTATGCACGGAGAACTCCAATCACTTTGACTTTTTTCAATCAAGTCATGTTCAAGAAGATATTGCACCTCTTTCTGTAGATACTTTTGCTTATCTGGGTGCATGCGATACGGATGTTGTTTTATAGGTTTACAGTCCTTAATTATGACATCATGACAAATTTTGTCAGTCTTTGATGGAACATCCGGAAATAAGTGTCTATACTCAAGAATAAGCTGTTTGAGTTCTTTTCTTTCTTGAGGCTCAAGATGTTGAAGTTTCTGGTCAAGGTTGTTCAAAATTTCAGAATTGTTAAGTTTTGCTGTACCAGGATCAGAGTTTTCACTGTCCGTAATGTCACTATTTATATCATTAACTGAACAGGAGTGTACAACATTAACTTGTTTAATAAGGCTATCTCTGTCAAAGTATGGTTTTAACATATTGACATGACAAAGTTGATTTTGCTTTCGCCTCCCAGGAGTATTGATTATATAGTTTAAATCACTTAGTTTTTTCTCTACTGTGTATGGACCATAATACCTAGCTTGTAAAGGTTTACCTTGGACAGGCAACAATGCAAGAACCTTATCACCAGGACTGAAGCCTCTCTCAACTGTTTGTTTATCATACTTTGTTTTCATTTTGTTTTGACTGTTTTTGAGATTGTTTTTAGCAACTTCACAGGCAGATGACAATTTTTGTCTGAAGTTTGAAACATACTGAAGTAAATTCAATGGACTAGAGTCAGTTGAAAGGAATTTTTCTTTCATTAATTTTAGTGGTCCCCTGACTGTGTGGCCAAATACTAGTTCAAAAGGACTGAAACCAAGTGACTCCTGAACAGATTCTCTAACTGCAAATAAAAGTAAATGGATACCTTCGTCCCAGTCTTTCCCAGAGTCAAAACAGTATGACCTAATCATGTTTTTCAGAGTCTGGTGAAATCTCTCTAAAGCACCTTGGCTTTCTGGGTGATATGCAGACGACTTGTATTGTTTAATCCCCAGCTCATACATTACTTGTTGAAACACACCAGACATGAAATTTGATCCCTGATCTGATTGGACAGCCATTGGAAGACCAAATAATGTGAAAAACTTTGTCAAAGATTTGATAATAGTTTTTGCCTTTATATTTCTCAAAGGTATTGCTTCAGGGAATCGTGTTGATGAACACATAATTGTAAGCAGATACTCATTGCCAGACTTTGTCTTGGGTAAAGGACCTACACAATCTATAATAATCTTGCTGAAGGGTTCTTCAAATGTAGGTATAGGCTGTAATGGAGCCTTAGGAATGGTTTGATTTGGTTTACCAACCATTTGACATGTATGACATGACGTGCAAAATTTTGAAACGTCACGTTTTAACCCAGGCCAGTAAAAATGATTGAGTATCTTCTGATAAGTTTTATTAACCCCTAAATGACCTGACATTGGTGTGTCATGAGCAACACTGAGAATTTGTTGTCGAAATGACTTTGGTATGACAATTTGATGCTTAACAGCCCACTCATCGTCAACAGAAACATCTGGCGGTCGCCATTTCCTCATGAGAATTCCATTGTTGGTATAATAACAAACGGGATCTGATGAAGCTTCTTCTTCATTTACAGCCCTATCAAATAGTTTGGAAATCTCAGTGTCAATTTGTTGTTCCGAGATGAGTTGGGACCTAGAGTTTTGGTCTTGATTTGATAAACGGCTATTAGAAATAAGTATGTCTTTTTCAAGCAGACAAGAAGTAAGACAATCCTTTATATTATTGTTAAAACTCCGACCTATAAAGGTGTCTGATAAATTAAAGTCTAAATCTTGATCATTTAAAATGGCTTTCTTGGCCATAGTACGAGTAACTGCACATGATGGATAAAGATCAGGCATTTCCTTCTCTATAGGATCATCTGTATGGTCTATTGAAGGTGTGTCAGTTACAATAGGATCAACAATAACTTTGTGCCCTGCTAGGTCGTTCCCCAATAACAAATGAACACCTTTAAAAGGTAATGAGGATGTCAAGCCCACAGTAACAATTCCAGAAACCAAGTCTGATTTTAAATTAACATTATGAAGAGGTACATTTTTAAATCCACACTCTACACCCTGGATAAGGACACTTGTCCCAGAAGAGGAATCCTCTGAAAAAGGCAGAACATCTGCTAAAATAAGAGATTGGGAAGCCCCTGTATCTCTTAATATCTTAATCGGGGTAGGCGGGCATAATTCACCTGAAAGTGATACAGAACCCTCTGTCAGGAATGGTTCAAAAATCTCCATAACAGAATCAGAATTTGGCTCTTTGGATATAGAAATGTCATTTACTTTGACCTTGGAATTGGGTCTTGACCTTGAGGAAGTGAGACCAGTCGGTTTCGCTGTGTCTTCACGTGATTGCCGTTTCTTTTTCAAAGTTAAACAATCGGCAATAATATGCCCCGATTTCTTGCAATAATTACAAACTTTTTCGGAGATTGGAAATTGGGGTTTTGTGTACTTGGTTGGCTTTTGTGTGGATAAGTGTGAATTTCCAGAAGACCCAAAATTTACTTGGGAATTTTGCAACCCCGATTTATCACTGAAATTTGATGGCCCAGATTTACCACCGTAGTTTGGCTTTGAACTTTCAAGTGGATAAGTGAACTTTGGCTTTTGTTGTAATGAAATTTTGTGTGTTAATGCATACCCATCAGCCAGTTGAGCAGCTTCTTGTAAATTTTTGACTTTCTGTTCATCAAGATGAGTTTTGATATCAACATGAATGCAATTTTGAAATTCTTCTATTAGCATGAGTTGTCTCAGACGTTCATAATCTTCGTCAATTTTTTTAGATATGCACCACCTGTCAAAAAATCGTTCTTTTTCCCTGGCGAATTCTACATGAGTTTGCCCAGTTTCCTTCCGGCAATTTCTAAAGCGTTGCCTGTACGATTCTGGCACTAACTCATATGCTTTAAGGATTAATTCTTTAACTTGATCATAATCAGAACTCTGAGTAACAGAAAGAGAATTGTAAGTTTTAGCAGCTTCCCCTATCAAAACAGTTGATAACAGCAATGTCAATTTTTCTTTTGGTACGTTTAAATTTTTTACAACTTTTTCGAAAGAAACAAAATAATCATCAACAGCTTTTTCTTGAAATGGTGGTATTGCCTTGAAATATCTTGTTATATCTGAACGAGTTGCTTCTGACTGACGTGCTCTTTCATTAATTTCTAATTCTCTTAATTTTGCTTCCCTTGTAGCTTTTTCTATCTCAAATTCCAACTTTTCTCTTGCTAATTTCTCTTCCCTTTCCAATTTTTCCATTTCAAATGCTAATAATTTATCTTTCTCTCTTTCTTCTTTTTCTAACTTTTGTCTTTCAAACTCAAGCTTTAATTTTAATTCATCTAATTTTGGTTCAGAAACGTAAAGAGCGTCTTTTTTAAGAGCAAGAGAAGCCTCATCTAAAATTTCTTCATCAACAAAAAAATCTACCAAAATATTCAAAATGTCCTGCTTTCGCATGGCTGATTTAACTTCATTAACACCGTAGTGTTTTGCAAGATTGAGCAAGTCAGTCTTTTTGGCTGATGCCAACATCTCCTGGGAGGGAGAAACCTTGAAAGCTTCGAAATCAAATGTCATAATTACTTGCTGCTGACTATAGCAAATTAATCTATAAAGAATAAATACTTAAATTTTTAAAATGTAAAAAAAAAAAAAAATTTTAAATATATGAAAATATGTCCAATCCCGGACGTGAGCCCCCAATTTGTCACGACCTGATGCGCAACAATAAAAAATAACCAGCAGCAAGTATTACAATAATACTTTTATTTAACAAAAATTTACAAGCAAAACAAATAGTTTACAATATATAAAATTAATAGTTTACAATACCTTCAGTTATTAATGTTCAAAATCCACTGTTTAAATCTAAATGTTACTCTGATCCTTAAGTTCTGTCCAAAATATGTAAGTTCCACAATGTCCGAAAAATTTAAGTTCCACAATGTCCGAAATGTTTAAGTTCCACAATATCCAAAATATCTTAAGTTCCACAATGTAAAGTTTCCGATGTAAGCCAAAGATTTGAATCACACAGTATTAACTTAAATGCATGTATACCAAATGTATAATATTTGCCAACAACCAACCGATTAATCAATCTCATGAATGGAATATTCTAGTGAATTTGAGTGTTTAGTAGACTATAGAAACCC
>MJUU01068123.1:29539-42766 GCA_002080025.1 Modiolus philippinarum | reverse complement strand
AGAAGTGGTAGGTTGATAATATTTGGTATGTAGGTTGGTCTTGGGTAGTACATGTCAGTCCGGCACTTGACTTTTATCCTTGACCTCAATTTCACGGTCTAGTGGCCATGAGAGTTTTTCTGCTGAAGTCCATTTCTCAATAACTAGAAGTGGTAGGTTGATAATATTTGGTATGTAGGTTGGTCTTGGGTAGTACATGTCAGTCTGGTAGGTGACTTTTGTCCTTGACCACAATTTCACGGTCTAGTGAGCATGTTCACTTTTCTGATTAGTTCACATGGATTTCACATCAATTTAGAGGACAGCAGTGACGGGCGAGACATCTTTTAGGGTCTTCACTTGTGTATTAATGTAACCTAAATGTAGGAGCACCTCCACCATAAGAATTTTTTATAGGGGAAAATGAATATAAATCTGATACAGCTAAAATAATATTTTTTAAAAATTAAATCTTCACATGTAGACAATGAAATAACAATAATATTTGAATGATTAAAACTGATTTATTGCCATTTCAGCTAAAAAACTCATAATCAATGGGAAACAAATAAAAAAATTCTGTTAAATTCAGTTGTGGATTCGTGTACACAAGTCTCCCTGTCATGACTTGAAGTCTCCCTATCTGGACCCTGAGGGAGACTTCAAGTCTCCCTGTTATTTTGAAGTGTGGTGAGCCCTGCACACTATCTAGGGTGGTAACTTATATTATATCGAATTTTCTTGTTCACCGGTTGACCTTCCTATGCGACCCAACGCTAGCCGGACACGATTTGAACAAATCAGATTATAGATATTTAAATGAGTATATAATATTCTGTAATAATACTTCTTGATGATTCCATCCCGATTCAGTTACAAGGAACTAAATTTCATCGCTGATTGGCTAAGGTTATCTATTGGGATAGATTTGTTGGTGGGGCATCCGTGTCTTATAGTTACATTCTCTAGTTTATTGTTTGAAATTTAAACAAATTGGACAGGAATCACAGCCTTCACAGAAGGTTAAAAAATCTTTAAGCAGATATGGAAAGAGGTGTGATTGAGTACCCAGTGAGATATATATAGAAATAGCCTATGAAGCTTGTGATTGTCTTTCACTATTTTTGACTGAAATATATGCCTAATATTAATCTAACCAACAAAATGCAGTAATTGAGGTAAACCTCCAGCCACACAAGTAACACACAATTCTAATATTTGAACAACGGAAACCATGACGACTAGCCATATGAAAATCTCAAATAACATTATAATTAATATTGCTTTTGCAACGTCCAATTTCATTGGTCAACGTCACGAGCAACAACAAAGTTATTTTCTTGATTAACACTGTTTGCCCATTAATACGCTCCGAGGAAAATAGTACAGTACATGGTGACGTCAAATTCAGTGAAAACGTTGTTTTTATATCAAACGATTGGAATTATAAGAAATAAAAATAATTTTGGAGGAGTTTATGGATGTGTAAATGTGGCCTTTCACTCACAAACTTTACATAAAGTCCTTCAGACTTTATTTTGTTAATGAGTGAGTCGGCTGCGTTTACACATCGATAAACTCCTCCAAAATGACTTTATTCCTATAATCAGCAACATCACAACAGTCTTAATGCTTAAACAGACAACGTCATAATATGCTTTGTGCACAAAAATGTCAGTATAACTTATGCAATGGCTGTTGTTGTCTTGTACACCCTAGGTATGCTTCGATCATTAAATGTCATATAAGAATCCCGCCATGCACGGTCCCGGCTTATGAATAGGCCCGCAGAATCCTCTGAGCTTGGAGTATGAGTCTTCCTAACAGAGGACCCCGAGGGAACCCTGGGATATAGAAATAGGACCTAGTATCTCCGGCTTGCGGGGTGTGACCCCTCCTAAACGGGGCTGACCCCGAGGGTCCCCGGATATAGAAATAGGACCCATTCTGTGGTTGTGGGGGATTAATAAATACACAACCCATCTTTCGGATGGGATGTAAACTCAGGTCCACGTGTTGGAAGAAATGCCACGCTTCCTGCAGGTTAATGAACCCTTGTAGCAAGCTTTTTTTTTGAGTGGTCCGTAGGTGATCGGCTGCAAGGCTAAATTCTCCGCGCTTTTCGATTTCACCCTACTTTTCCAGTGGCAGTCAGAATTTCCCGTCCCATGCCCCTTTCCATACCCCAAAGTGTTTATTTATTAAAAAACTTGTTCTCGTCTTGATATAGCTGAAATATTGCTGAGTAGACGTTAAACAATATTCAATCAATCAATCATATAAGAATCTAAATAGTTCATGTCCACCGGTGGTTTGTAGTCGATTAACATATGAGTGTCCATTATTTTCATATCTGTGCTAAGCTCTGGGTAAAGTATCAACAAAAATAATGGCAACCCATATTTAAATCTCCAACAAACACCGGCATCAATTAATTATTTCTTAAGTAAAAACTAATATTTTTGTGAACATTTTCAGTTTTAAATGCTAGTTTTTATGCCCCCGCCTTTAGGCGACGGGGGCATTAAGTTTTACCCTTGTCCGTCCGTACGTCCGAAAATTTTTTGTCAAGGATTTCTCTGCTTGTGTATGCAGTAATGATTTGATATTTGGTCTGAAGCTTAAGTATGATGAGTTGTACCTGTCACAAGCTAGATTTAGAATCACCAAGCCAACTTATGAACAATTTAAATTTTGGGATCTTTCTCTAGGTGACTGTGTCTTCGATAGACTAGATCTGACGGGCAAGAAAAAATTAAGATAATAAATGATTGAATTTAAGTTTAATGAAGTTAGAAAAAAATAATAATAATTATACAATCAGTGAATACAACAATATTTACTTACAATGTTTTTTACATAAAATGTCCGTTTTTTTGACGGTCCACAATTGCACAAAAATTCCTCTTCAACGAATCACTACGGATTAATGTTCAAGTCTTTCAACACTGTATTCCACTTTAAAATATTGTACCGATATCGACTAAATCCCACCACTGTCTATACAGAAAGCTTCGCACGGTTGCCCTTCAATATATATATGTCCTCTTGATTATTTATCCACACCGGCTTGCCATATATTTGTCTCCACTTATTCTTACTAAACGCCACTGGCCGTCTTCTTAAACTGAACTGCTGAGATTGAATTCTTGTACGTATTTATACTATCGTGAAACGCATATACTGGATGTTACTCGAACTCGCTTGTTCTAGAGTAAACAAGAATTTACTCTATGTGTCATCATGTGTTTTCCATAGTATATGTTTATTTACAGTTCTATTTATAGCACATTAGATACTTCTTACATCTTCTGGAATCTACGATCGAATTAAATACATGAAAAACTATATATTTAAGGAACTTTCTACTAAATACATTTTACAAATATAAAATAAACTATAACAAATGAACGAGAATGTTCTTCTCGAGTTAAATAATCGATATAATAATTTAAATACACAACATTTATGGAAAACCATTGACAACCATAATGAATCAAAGCGTTTTATGACAATAGCCCCCCTCTTAAGAAAATGCTCTACATTTTTTTCGCAGCCCAAAATAAAATTATTTGATCATTATACAAAATATATTTATACATATATACAGTTTTTAACAAACACTACTGTCATCAACCTACTGTCTGCTTAAATAATCAGCACATACATTCTCAGAACCTTTAATAGCTTCAACTTTAAATTTATAATTCTGCAAAAATAAAGACCATCGCATGATTCTACTACTTTCAATTTTACATTTCTGAATGTAAGAAAGGGGTTTATGGTCAGTGTGTAAAATGAATTCTCGGCCGTATAAGTACTTTTGAAATTTCTTTATAGCAAATACTATAGCCAAACATTCCCTTTCAATTACAGAATAATTTTGTTCCCTCTTTAAAAGCTTTTTACTCGCATAAGCGATTGGAAACACAACCTATACCCGTATCAGATGCATCAGACTGAACTATGAAGGGAAGTGAAAAATCAGGTAACCTTAATATTGGGGCTCGGGAAAGGAGAATGCGGAGCGTGGCAAACGATTTCTCCTGTGTTGGTCCCCAGACGACGATGTTTGGCTGGCCTTTCTTTGTAAGATCGATTAGTGGTGCAGCCACATCTGAAAAATTTGTTATGAACTTGCGATAATATCCTGCTAGTCCTAAAAATGATCTGACCTGTTTCTTGGTCTTCGGTCTTTCAGCATTTCTAATTTTCTCTAATTTGTCTTCATCCATAGCAACTTCGCCGTTGCCTACTACGTGTCCCAAAAATTCCACTGTTGGATTACCAATTATACACTTTGAAGGTCTTATTGTTAAGCCTGCCTTCCTAATTCTGTCAAATAATTCCCTCAATACATTCAGATGTTCTTCCCATGATTCAGTATGTCCTAATATATCATCCACATAATTTTCTACATTATTACACTCGTGCAACAATTTCCTCATCATCCGGTTATATGTTGCTCCAGAGTTTACCAAACTAAATGGCATCTTCAAAAATTGGTAACACCCATCAGGTGTTGTAAACGCTGTCATGTGTCGTGATTGCTTCTCCATGGGAATAGCCCAATATCCTTTGGTCATGTCAATTTTCGTAAAATACTTAGATGAGTGCAATTTTGCCAGTATATCTTCAATGTTGCCCATTGGTTCATTGTCGAATTTCGTTATTGAGTTCAATCTTCTGAAGTCAATGCAGAATCTGTTGGTATTATCTTTCTTCTTTACAATTAGAAATGGACTGTTGTATGGAGATGATGATGGTTCTATGATCTCATCTTCGAGCATTCTGGCGACTTCTTTGCGTACTTCTTCTTTCTTTGAATATGGTGTATCATAGGGTCTTACTCTGATTGGTTGTTCTGTCGTAAGTTCTATCTTGTGCTCCGCTAAATGCGTTGTTCCTGGTCTATCTGTGAATATATCCTCGTATTCTCTTAATAACTGTACCACTTCTGCTTTCTGTTCATCAGTCAACTCTTCATTGATTTTAACATCTCTGTATGTCTCAGTTCCGATATTCCCATCTAACGTTAGTAAATTCTCTCCATCAATAGCTCCTTCTTCATCTTCTGCTTCTATTACTGCTATTCCTCCCAGTTCATCTATCTGGTCTAGCTCTCTTTCTTCATATTTCTTGAGCAGATTAATATGATATATTTTGATCTTACCATTTACATCAACTCTATAGTCCATACGGTTCACTACTTCAATGACTTGGAATGGTCCTTTCCACTGTAAAAGTAATTTGTTATTATTTGTTGGCAACAATACAAGAACCTTGTCTCCCACCTTCAGTGATCTGTTTGTAGTTCTCTTATCGTAATGGTGTTTGTATTTCCTTTTCGCTTTTTCTAGGTTCTCTCTGGCTATCTTACACGTTTCTTCCAGTATATCTGTCCCAGTGTTTAGGTTGCTCTGTACACATCTTCTTTAACATGCTCTTCAATGTCGCATTCATCTTTTCACATAACCCATTGCATTTGGGATTATACGGCGTTGTGAAAAGCTGCTTAACAGAGACTAACCAGCATACTTCGGCCATTAAGTCTGAAATAAACTGTGGACCGTTTTCACTCAGTATCTCCGTTGGAAAACCCACTCGACAGAATATTTCAAACAAGGCCTCTGCAACACGTTCTGCTTCACATTTAGGCAAGGCCACATCTTCTGGGTACCTAGTAGCA
Source organism: Modiolus philippinarum (assembly GCA_002080025.1). Classification (NCBI taxonomy): domain Eukaryota; kingdom Metazoa; phylum Mollusca; class Bivalvia; order Mytilida; family Modiolidae; genus Modiolus; species Modiolus philippinarum. Next base: position 37,098 of record MJUU01068123.1, on the reverse strand, counting down.
TAGTCAACAACGGTTAAGATGTATCGGTCTTGGCTCTATAGGTCCAATCAAGTCAACTGCAATTCGATAAAATGGATTATCGATGATTGGCATTTCACCTAACGGCACTCTTCCAACCTTTCCTTTTGGAACCATCTTCTGACAAACATCACATGACCTGCAGAATCTGCCCACATTGCTAGTTATGCCTGGCCAATAAAAACTAGTTGTGATTCTATCAAGTGTCTTTTTCTTCCCAAGGTGTCCACCAGTGATTGCCTCATGCGCCACCTTCATGACTTTTCTTCGAAATTCTGATGGCACAACAACTTGCTTAATCTCCTTTGGTGTTTTCCCTCGATTATCTATATATTTACGGTAAAGTATACCTCTGCTGACAGTGAACGTGTGTTTTTTCTCTGGTTTTAAAGGCGCTATTTCTCCTTTAGTAATTTTCCATGACTTTGATAACGACGGATCATCTTTCTGTGCTCTTTTCATTTCGTCTGGCCTCAATTTTTCAAAGTCGTCCTTTGGCACTCTCAGTGTTTTGATATTTTGTTTCTCTTTTGATATTTGACTCCTTGTCATAACTGCTGAACTTTCCTGTTCAAATTCTATTTGTGACCACTTCTCATCTGGAGATGATCTTACGCCAACTATATTCCCTAGAACAAGGTCGTAGATGGGTTCCTTCATACACATAGCTTCAATCTGCCCACTATAATATGGTGTGTCAACTTCTATTCTAGCAATAGGAAACCGCCTGATAGTTCCATCTATTAACACGCACAAATGTTCCTTCCAGTTAACTGTTCATTACTAACCAGATCCCGCTTAACTGCTGCGCTGCTGCATCCAGTGTCACGTAGTACTTTAACCTTTGTCTCACCCACGTATCCATCACTTACTGGCATCTTGTCGGCCTTGGTCTTTGTACTGTTTTTATCACATATGCCACTTATAATTGGCAATGATTTACCATCAGCCAACTTCAGTCTTCCATCTTCTATGTATTTTCTTAAAGGGCTTTTTTCTGCATCCATTGATTGACATAAAGCTGCTGATTCTTTATCTGTGCCTTTGCAAGTTGTTTGACCCGTCCTTCCACTCAGCTGGTTGCGCTTCCTCCAATTTTCTGGTGACCGGTCTCTATGAGGCCTCCCAAAATTATAAGCTACAGCCGCTGTCTTCTTTTTTATTGCATTAAATCGACAATCTTTGGCTACATGGTTGGGCTTGTTACAAACAAAACATCTCTTTTCTTGGTCTTTACTCTTGTCTGTTTGTCCGTATTGATGCTGATTATCTGGTCGAGGAGTTGGTCTGGAAACTGAATTTTTTCCACTGCTCACAGCAATATTTCCACCGTGCGCCTCCATATATCGTTCTGCTAATTTAATCATCTCTGTAGTAGTCTTGGGTGCTCTTCCGCGTAAAAACAGTCCCATCATCTTAATAAACTGCTCCCGTATCAACAGATCTGACAATCCTTCGTAGTCTTTTGTGATTTCTGCAAGATCAGTCCAACGTTGAAAATATCTCAGTAGGCGTGCAACATACTGGAATACCGTCTCTCCAATTTCAGGCTTACTTTCTCTAAATTTCATCCTAAATCCCTCTTCTGTTAACTGGTACCTCTTCAAAAGTGCCTTCTTCAGCTCATCGTAATTGTTCACTTGCTCTGGGGGCATGCTTGAGTATACCTGTAGTCCCTTTCCCGTCAACAATGGACTTAAACTTACTGCCCATATATCCTTCTTCCATTTCTGACTATCGGCAAACCTCTCGAATCTTTCCAAAAATGCGTCCATATCATCTTTGTTTTCATCAAACGCAGGCAATTTTGGCCTCAATGCCTTAACTCCAATATCAGACTCGGCCTTAACCTCAGTGGTTGTCCCAATTCTTTCTTCACCTGAAGGAGTTCTGCTTCTTGTTCGGCCCTCGCCATTTCTAACTTCATTTTCTCTAACTCGTATTTTCTCTTTGTTTTTCTTCCTCGTAGGCCCTTGCTTCTTTGAGTTTATGTTCCTCATACTCTCTTTGTTCTTTGAGTTCCTTTTGCCGCCTTTCTTCTTCTCTTTGCCGCCTCTCCTCTTCTCTTTGCCGTCTTTCCTCTTCTCTTAAACGTCTTTCTTCTTCTCGTCTTACGGCTCGTTCTTCACGCTCAATATACTCCTTTTCCCTTGCCTCAACATATTCTTTTAACTCACCCCCAGTTAATCCCATTCGTTCACCCATACCTAACCACTTCTCAAAATCCATATTTACTTATTTATTATTTTCTTTAATATGAATTTTCTCAAAAGTTTACTTTTGAAAAATTTACAACTTTGCCTTCTTTAACACTTAAAACTTTTCGCTAAAAATTAAAAATAATAAAAGCGATGGATGGTATGCCTACTCACAAAAAAAAATATTTCTCACTCGACAATCTAGTCTATGATTTTACCTCTGAGAGAGTTAAATCTCCCAGACGAGCCCCCAATTTGTCACAAGCTAGATTTAGAATCACCAAGCCAACTTATGAACAATTTAAATTTTGGGATCTTTCTCTAGGTGACTGTGTCTTCGATAGACTAGATCTGACGGGCAAGAAAAAATTAAGATAATAAATGATTGAATTTAAGTTTAATGAAGTTAAAAAAATAATAATAATAATTATACAATTAGTGAATACAACAATATTTACTTACAATGTTTTTTACATAAAATGTCCGGTTTTTTTTTTACGGTCCACAGTTGCACAAAAATTCCTCCTCAACTAATCACTACGGATTAATGTTCAAGTCTTTCAACACTGTATTCCACTTTTAAATATTGTACCGATATCGACTAAATCCCACCACTGTCTATACAGAAAGCTTCGCACGGTCGCCCTTCAATATATATGTCTTCTTGATTATTTATCCACACCGGCTTGCCATATATTTGTCTCCGCTTATTCTTACTAAACGCCACTGGCCGTCTTCTTAAACTGAACTGCTGAGATTGAATTCTTGTATGTATTTATACTATCGTGAAACGCATATACTGGAAGTTACTCTAACTCGCTTGTTCTAGAGTAAACAAGAATTTACTCTATGTGTCATCATGTGTTTTCCATAGTATATGTTTATTTACAGTTCTATTTATAGCACATTAGATACTTCTTACATCTTCTGGAATCTACGATCGAATTAAATACATGAAAAACTATATATTGAAGGAACTTTCTACTAAATACGTTTTACAAATATAAAATAAACTATAACAAATGAACGAGAATGTTCTTCTCGAGTTAAATAATAGATATAATAATTTAAATACACAACATTTATGGAAAACCATTGACAACCATAATGAATCAAAGCGTTTTATGACAGTACCGTGTCTCCCCTTTTCAAGTCCGTAACTCATCTACTTCCTGTTTGACGACAACTTTGATTTTTTCCTATTGTAGCCATGTATTAAAATTTTTCGTCAATGATTTCTCAACTTGTGTATACAGTAATGATTTGATATTTGGTCTGAAGCTTAAGTATGATTAGTTGTACCGTGTCTCCCCTTTTCAAGTCCATAACTCATCTACTTCCTGTTTGACGACAACTTTGATTTTACCCATTATAGCCATATATTGAAATTTTTTGTCAAGGATTTCTCAGCTTGTGTATGTAGTAATGATTTGATATTTGGTCTGAAGCTTAAGTATGATTAGTTGTACCGTGTCTTTCCATTTCAAGCCCATAACTCATCTACTTCCTGTTTGCCGATATATATCTTGCGGGAGCATCCATGTCCCATGGACACATTTTCTTTTATTTTCAAATTTTTTTAATCACACCTTCCTCTTGTACTGACTGAATAGGACCTCCATGTATATGAACAGTACGGAGAAGCATTTCACAAAATATTTGTGTTGCACATTAATTCTTGAAACTTCTTCATCCTGAAACATCATGTTTTGGCAGGAAACATTTTCAAAATGTGGTGTTCTCATCAATTATCGGTGTAACATGAAAAAGAAAAATGGAGGTAAATGTCAAGAAGACATCAACCCACATATGAACTTATATTATATATTCTCAAAATCTTTATAGCTGTCCATAAGGAACAAAGCAAAGCTTAAATTGCAGGTGGTTTATAAGCTCTTGAATAAAGTCAAATAATCTCACGATACTAAGTCTTACATAATCATCAAATTAGATTACCTTTACAAAGCTGTTTAAAATGATAATAGAATTCATTGTACAAATTATTGTTGTTTTCCATTTATAAATCTATGTAAAATTTATTTTACAGAGAAAAACTTTAGAACAAGAATTAAATCAAGGTTCATTCCTGATACTACCGCTGACATTATTACTAGGATATGCTATATATAATTATCAAATAGTAAGTATTAGTACATGTACATGCATATAATTATAATGTAAAACTCATGTTGAAATTTCGAAGATGTGCATCGAGAAAAATTGTTTTTCAAATTTTTGAAGGGGAGATAATTACTCAAATATTTTGTATATTTTTCATAAAAATGGCCCGTGCAGGTTTGAATACTTAGATTATGAGAATCAATAGTTAATAGTTGCTATATCTTTGCTTAACACTGTTGCTTGCCTTTCATTCCAGGTGTATAATACAGCTCAAAGATGTGCATCAAGAAAATTTTTTTTCAAATTTTTGAAGGGGCGATAATTAATCAAGTATTTGTATATTTTCATAAAAATGGCCGGGGCTTATCCTCCTAAATATGGCATTGGATTTTAATGAAATGTTGCATAGAAGTTAAACACCACCTGAAGATAAGCATAAGGAAATATAGTTGCTGTTCAAATTTTGAAAGGGGAATGATTATTCAACTTTTACATTTGTACATGGAAAAAGGAAGATTGTACCTTGTCAGTGCATGTCCTCAATAATGGCTTATGAGATTTATTTAATTGTTTCATCTATGTAAAATACAACCTGAAGATGTGTATAAAAGGAGATTTTATTTCTACTTAAGATTTTTTATCCAAACAAATTTTAACATTCAAACTAATAATGATAGCAGTCACACAGTTACTCATTATGCATTCATAATCAATTCAGTCTCATGAGGATGGCTCCTGATCTTGATCTGCTTACTTGTTTGGAAAACTCCATGTACAGTTGATAAGTTATGTGGAGTATCTTAAGACCAACTTGTTTGGCACCTATAGGCATACGCCTGTCGGCTGTTGCACATCGCCTATTTACTCATCTCAGAAAATTTTCTATGTGCACTCAAATACAGCTTATGCCGCTGTCGCCTGATTTTATGTGAAAAGAAATAAAGTTTACAAATACTGAAAAACAACCATTAAACGAAAAAAAAAATCACGTTTAAATGTACATTTTATCTTTATACTTCTAAGATGCTGAAGAGAAATTTGAAATATTATTGTTTATCCAAAATTTTGTGAAACAAATACAACGGGCATAAACTGCCAGTGAAAGGCATAGGCCTTTTTCTGGAAACCAATAGGGCCAATCTTGCTGTGGCAATAAATCTTGAGATTATCAATAAAATATCAATGACATGGTGTATTTTATGGCTTTTAACCTCTCAATAACTAACATTTAAATTATTGAACACTTTACTATTGTCTACTCGACATCAACCTTGGCACCACAGTTTTTATCAAGATAAAAGGCAAGTACAGCCACAGCTGTCGCCATTTTGGATGATATGTCACCATGTTGATGATATGCCAGTTTCTATTTTTTGGAGTCAAAAAACGTTGTATGCCGTTATCCGTTCACATAAAGGTGCCAAACATGTTGGTCTTCATACTGACAATTTCTCAAGTTGAATCGACTTGAAAAGTACACAATATATAAATATTTTTTCATTTCAGCTTTTACCATTTATCTTAAGAGCTGTTACCCATGTACAGAATATGTTAACAGTAAACCAGACTGACCTTGTCAATAATTCTGGGACAGGAAGTGGAGAGGCTGCATTCTTTACTGACCAATCAACTGCAGCTAAAAAGAAGAGCAAACCAAGAAAGACATGATCTCTATACAAATTTAGGAATATTTTAATTGTTTTGTAATTTAATTTTCATTGTACACAGGAAAATTAATAACTGACATATACACTTATAATTCCAAATGTAATTGTAATGTTCGTTTTCATTGGTCAACGTCATGAATAGCAAACGGAAATTTCCGTTTGCCCATTAATACGCTCCACAAAAATATAGTGCAGCAAAAGAAGACGTCGTTAAGATGGATCATGCAGTTTTTATACACAAAATTGGAATTATAAGGATTAAACACTGATTTTTAGGAAATAATGTATGTATAAACTCCGGCAGCTCACTCACAAACTTAAAATAAAGTCCTTCGGACTTTATTCAGTTTGAGAGTGAGCTGCCGGAGTTTATACATAGATGAGTGTTTAATCCTATAGTAATAAAATGTGTCTGTGAAATATCTATTGCTATTTTTCCTGTGTTTGCAGTAGTGAAAAATTCGTGTACTGTAAATTTAAATTTTATTGTATTCTTTTCTTTTTTTATTTATAGTCCTTCAAGAGTAACCATAGACCAATATTATTGGCCATTTGGCTACAAATTCTACAGTTTGACAACTTAATTGCTGTTGAAAAACTGTAGAATTGGTTAAAAAAATTAATCAATTGATGCTTACCTCAGCAACTGTTGTGTTAGGTGATGAACTTTTGTTACAGTGTGAGTATTTATATACTGGAGTTTTTATTATACGACCGCAAAAATTTTGCGGTCGTATATTGGTATGGTGTTGGCGTCGTCTGCGTCGGCGTCGGCGTCTGTGGACAGCATAACTTTGCTTCTAGTGGACGGATCTTTATGAAATTTTAGTATGATGTATCTTGGCACATGCGTAAACAGAGGTTTTAATTTTGAGTTGATGGCCCCGCCCGTTTTAGAAAAAGGGGCCAAAAAGGGGTGAAATTGGGTGTTTTCACATTTTTGACTGTAGAATCTTTATTATTTGTTGGATTTTGATGAGGTTTGTTTCAGTGTGCTTCTGAGGAAATTTCCAATCTGGTGTATGCCAACAGATTTCACTTAGCATGTACCGCTCACGAGATAAATGGGGCCCAACAGGGGCAAATCTCAAAAAAAATTAATTTTTTTATTTTTAGTCCGATTTTGATGCAGTTTTTTTTCAATGGATTCCTTGTGAAAAATTAATATGGCGCTCAGCTATTAGATTTTTGATAACTTGTTTCCTTTCCCAGCTATGAGGGGCAGAATGGGGCCAAAATTGCAAATTTGCAGATTATGTAGAATTTTTATTTTTTATCGGATTTCGATGGGATCTAAGCTTTCGGTAGTATGTCAACGGATTTTGTGTAGGTCTTACCGTTTCTGAGCTACAAGGGGTCAAAGGGGCCAAAAATGCAATTTTTCTAAATATGTCATATCTTTATTTTTCATCGGATTTCAATGGGATTTTTTTCTTTGAATTCCTCTTTATCTAAGCTTTCATGGGTATGCCAACGGATTTTTTGTAGGTCTTACCGTTTCCGAGCTACAAGGGGTCAAAGGGGCCAAAAATGCAATTTTTCTGAATATGTCAAA
>MJUU01068121.1:0-16948 GCA_002080025.1 Modiolus philippinarum | reverse complement strand
TGTCTTTTTCAGATAAATGTGATGTTGTTTTGGGCCTTGTCAGCTGGTACGATGACATAATTGTCATGGAGGAAGGACAATGTTTTTTCTACCTCGGGATCATCGAGTATGCTTTTTAAATTGGGGCTCATGGTTGTCTTTAGGCGCCTCATTCGAGCTACAATCAATGACTTTATGGACCTGATCCAGTCGGACGGTGTTTCAATTTTTTCCTTCTCTCTCTTAGCCTTATTGTTTGGCGTATTCCTCAACTGCGTCCATCAATATTTTAAAGTTATGTTTCCAATTGATGGGTTGGGGTTCACGATATTTTGGACCTTTTGTGAAGAGATCACGTAGTTTCTTATTGTTTACGATGTTGAGGTTCCCTGTAATAACGTGACCAGCAGGAGCGTATATAAATGGGGAAGAGAGACAAGAACAATCAGGTGGTTTTGATTTGAAGTCATCAATTTGGACATTTGTGATTGAAGATGTTAGTTGCAATTGGTTTTGTATATGTATAAGATATAAGAGGAACTGTTTGGTCTTTAAAATATGGTGGTATCTTAGCGGTAACATGTTTATAATGAAGAATATTGCCAAGATTGATGGCATCTAAGCCTTTGTTTGTAAATTTGAGTTTTAAGAATGAACGACGTTCTTGTTCATTAGCAGATGTGCTAACAGGTTTAAATAGTGGGTGATGAGCAATATCTAGGACAATTGCAGTTTATTTGTATTCATGTGACGATGGATCTGTCACGGAAGAGTTTAAACAGATTTTATAAAATGAATGTAATTTTGAATGGGGTAAAGAGTATAGCTTTGTGCGTATGTGATGAATACCTAGGGGGACATTCATGTATGGTAGAAGACCAGTAATTGAAATGTCATGCAGATTTGGGGCAGTGTAATGTCGATGCCCATGACTGCGGTGACGGCGTTGGCTTCCATTCAAGATGTTCATCACATTGACAGAGCTACACCCCGGACTTGACAAATTACCTACACTTTTTATATTATCATTGCAACCATAGGGTATTGCGGTTCCAAGCTCTCTAATCCAGTATTCTTCTCGTTGTAAACGGTATGGTGTACTTAAAGTTGGACTGTCCACGCATTCTTTAATCAATATATCCTTGGTTTCTCCAATGTATATCAAACCACACAGTAAACACACTATATACCATAAACTAGGTTTCGCGATGCGCAATTCAAGTCATCATATGTTCTGGCAGTGTAAGTTTTACCTGTCAAATTGCTGGTAAAAGTTGGATCTGTCAACAGCGTGTCACAGGTTGTACAGTTTTTGATACGGCATTTAGAAATTGAACCAAAACAACTGGAATCATCAAAAGATAAAATATCAGACAATTTAACATTACATGGCCTAATTTGTTGATTGGTTTCATCATGTCTGCCAGAACCTGATAGACTTGAAAGAGACGCCTCGGATGTTGTCTCTATCGGGGAAGAACTATAGACACCTGATGTATCTGATGAATCCGTAGAGGATGTTGGTTGTAATAGGCTCTGTATTTTTATGATATCAGAGGGGCATTTTGGAATTGATTTTAATAGAATCTTGCAATTTGATTGGTTGACAACGGTGCATTTGTGACAAATCCATGGCATTTCAAACAAGTTAGCGGGATAGTAGCCTGTAAAATGTGTTATTTTTTACCCTGTACAATGGCATTTACTTAAAAGATTGGCCATTGTTTACCTTGTACTGAAACGCTTGTAAACATAATATACATAGAACACAGATATACCGTGTTTAGTATCGGGAATATACCTTTTTCGAGATACTAGTATAGATTTTCCCTCGCCCAATGGGCTTGGAAAATCTAACATCTCTCGACTGATCAACATCCAAAACATGATATATTTGTTTCAAAGTATTGGATATTTTTGAGGTAACATTTTAATTAGGACGCTGTTGAAATACATAAAAACAGATCTATGAAATCACCATACTGGAATGTCAATAGTAATCATGTTTTGAAATAAAACCTAAATTTATTGTTTGTTCCATGAGTTTTTAGGAATCTTTGAACTGCAGTAGTATTATGAAATATGTCACATATAGACCTGCTATCTGTAAAATAAAAAATGCGTCATATATTAACCTGCTATCCGTAAAGTAAAATGTAGTTACACAAATATTAGTAGCAAGTAAAAAAATAAAAGAATGTTTGCTAAGGATGTTCTCTGATCAATTTGAAAATTAATAGGATTTTAAAAAATGCTATTTTTGTAGAAAACTGGAAAAAAGTAAAAAAAACATATTTGATTAAAAACTTAAACTGTACTTGGTCGTGAGAGAATTTCTCATACGGGTTTACTATCATACTTATTCATAAATTTTGGCGTTTGATTTTTTTTACTGTTTCCAAATGTTGTCCTGACCACCTGTTTCATGGATGTAGCGTTGTCCGACATTTAACAATGAATTCCACCCAAACTGGTGCTAGAGGCCGTCTCGGTTAAGATGAAGAACAACAATGAAAGCGTTGTTCCTTTGCTTGGATATAACACTTTGTCTCACAAGCATTTACTCCATGGCGGGAGTCTTATAAGTTATTGGGTCCGTGTTGTTCATCTGTATTCATTTTTCTTTTCTGTCCCGTACTCATGTGATGTCCTTGTTTCTTGGTATTTCCAATGATGCCGTTGTCCCTGGAATGTTCGTTTTTAGACTGACGGTTCGGTTTACACTTACTTTCATTGTTTATTGTCAATCCTATAAAAATTATCTCCCAATTTGAAAAAAAATGAACTCTTTAGTCATAATGAATTAGATAAAAGTTCATTTAGTGGTTGTGTTTTTTGTAAAATATTGACGCTGCCGCAATGTCATTGCCTGATGTTCATGTTGCTTCAGTGAATAGTCTGAAAACGATATGAAACCGATATATCGCTTTAAATCGTGACTTCAGGACATTTGGCGTAATATAACAGAATATTCTCAGGAATGTATCTTTCTAATTGATAATTTGCAGGATAAGTACCTTTTCAGCAATGTTTGTCCATGTTTCAGTAATTAACTCGTATTTTTGATAGAGACCCAAAAGCGTAGTATAGATATAGACAAAGATGACGAATAGACAAAATAAGAATAAGCAAGTGAAAATTAAGAAATTGTTTTATATCTATGAAGTATTCTGCTTCATTTTTTCATTACAGTTTTTACCGATATTTTTTTAATTCATTGCAAGTTCTGCAAATAATGTACTTAAGAATGTTGGTCAATATAACCTGAAATTCAAAATCGCTTTTTAACTTCATTTTGATAATTGTCTTCTTTTTCAAATTGTATTTGTACATATGTACATATAACTATCTTAATTTTGGCACTTTTTTTTTATCGAAACCATGTATATATATGTTTATCTATCCATTTCGGGTTTTATTTTGATAATGGCAAATATCATTTACGCTTCTTATTGTCTTTGTTTTAGATTATTTTATGATCCCTTTATAGAATGTATATGTTATGTATTTTTATTCAATTTGTACAGCGCTTAGAGTATTTTTTTTTCTGTTAGATAGGCGCTTAATAAGTACTGTATAATAAATAAATGAATTATATTTATTAACAATTACATGTACTGTCAGCAAAATATCCTTTGGTATAGTGACCAAGCCCATAACTCAAATACAAAGACAGGATGCATATCGTGAGCAAGACCTTCTTTGTTTCAGTAAACAAACCCATCACAGTTATACCGAGACAGGATACGTACCGGTAGCAAGACCTCCTTTCTTATAGCGACCACGCCCATCTCAGTTATGCCAAGACACTATACATACCGTGAGCAAAACCTCCCTTGTAATAGTAACCAAGCCCATCATGATTATACCAAGACATGATACGTACCGTTGAGCAAAGCCTCCTTTGTAATAGTTACCAAGTTTATCACTTTTAAACTTAGGTCACGTACCGTGAGCAAAATTCCTTTGTTAATGTGACCAAGACCATCGCAGAAATACCAAGACATGATAAATACCGTGAGCAAAACCTCCTTTGTTATAGTTACCAAGTCTATCACTGTTATTCCAAGACGGGTAACGTACCGCGAGCAAGACGTCCTGTGTTAGGCTGACCAAACCTATCAATGTCATACCAATACAGGATATATATCATGAAAAAACCCTCCCTTGTTATAGTAACTAATCCAATCACGGTTATACCAAGACAAGATACGTAGCAGAACCTCATTTCCTTTGTTATTGTGACCAAGCCAATCCAGGTTATAAGAAAACTGGATATGTAAAGTAAGCAAAACTTCCTTTGTTATAGTGGTCAAGCTCGTCAAAGTTATAAAACACGGGATGCGTACCGAGAACAAAATTTCCTCTGTTATAGTGACTGATCCAATAACTATTATTCTAGGATAGGATACGTAATGTGTGCTAAGCCTCCTTTGTTTTAGTGACCATGCCCATCACCGTTTTACCGAGACAGGATACGTACCGTGAGCAAAACTTCCTTTGTTATAGTGACCAAGCCCATCACAGAAATACCAAGACAAGATCCTGTCAGTTTGTTCAGGAACAGATTCAGCTGGAATGGAAAACACATTTCTCTCTTTTGAGACATAATATTTCCTATAATTTCAGCTATCTGAGGTAACCTTGCCATGCACTAGGGTGAGATAAATTAATATTTTGTTTGGCTTTAGGAAGATTCTGTTTGGACACCAGAACCTATAGCATATAAAAGTTCCATTTGCTTATCTTAAGTTACTTTAATCCTCATATGATTAAACTGTTTATCGCATCGGGAATGTATTTTAGATTTTAAGACGTTGCAAAGAAAGGAACGCCATTCATCGAGGTTACAGACGATGGTTGTGGATTCTAATTTAATTAAGAGAATACAGTGAGAAATAAAATAAAACACAATTGAAATTGCAAGACAATTAAATATCGGATATTCGTGTAGGAAATGAATCTTCTCGGATTTTTTAATTTTGGTCCAATATTTGGAAACTTTCAATGTGTTTCTTACTGTCTTGCACTTTTACCGCTATTATTTTTATTATCTTTTCATGAAAAATAAAGTTTGAACAAGATCTGACGAATTAAGTATTAAAGACAATCGTATATAACTTGGTGATTCGAAACGAAATTCAATCATATAGAATAACATGTTTTGGGCTGTTCCTCATGTGCTTGCTCTACTGTATAAAATGGATGAGTGACACTTTTCCACACATTAGGTGTCAAACGCATACTAATAATTGGTGAATTCAATGTAATATGTACCATTAATGGTATGAATCTCTTTCATTCCTGTGGAAATTTCTATGTTTTTCTGATTTGCCTCGTTTGCTCAATTTTCCGTAGTGTAATATATTGTATACAGTAAACAGATCGATGACTACTTTCCCTTCCAGAGCACTTTATATCATAACCACTTACCAAACCCGTCCTAAGACTACATACTGGGAGAAAAGACGAAAAGGTAACAAATGATCAACAGTTATAGGAAAGACTTGCCTACATAGTACAAATATTTTAGAATCCGTCACTAGTTCAATGTATCTTGGCTGTCAATTAATATTTCAACTACTTTCGACCACCAACAGATATAACATTTGTTATAAGGCAAACAAAGCATTAAAAGTTCTCTATTGCAACTTCAATATGGACACATGCAAAATACAAATATACACTTGGAAACTATTCTCAGGTACACATACTGGCCTCTCACTGATACTGCCGATGTCTGCTGAAATTTATAATGATTCTTGACTAAACCCTTCTGGAAGTTTTGAGTTTGATTTTTCTTCCGTAGTGCGACAGTGTTCTATCAGCAGATTAGGCTCCTTGAGCTAGCAGGCAGTTTATTTTTTAAAATTACGTAGTGTCTTTTTCTCTCCTTTCAAGATTGTGGTCACGGAGTTAGTAGTCTGACACCTGTATTTGGTTTTATTCGTATGTTTTATACTATATGGAAACGGGACAGATAAAGGGAGGTTTGAGTACCCATAAACCGGTTTAACACTACCGCTGGCTTTTGCTAGTGCTGGTACCAAGTCAGGCTCTCCCGAGTTCCTATCGTTGTCTACGTTTGTCTTTTGTCTTATAAGTGTTTTCCTGTGTAGTTCCGTGGCAGATTGTGGCCATGTAATTATAATTTTCAGCCATTGTAGGTGTTTCCTGTTATCACTTTTTACACATTAACTGTCATTTATTGATACCTTGAATACCAGTACAAAAGACTTCAAGACCTGCAAAATGGAACTACAGGATACCATTAGGGTACAAACAACACAATACAGACTGAGGAAGAATATCATCAAATAACATTGATTAAGAGAAATCATCCTGTCAAACTCTAACTTGTCAATGTACAAGCAGTCATGTCAGCTGTCGCAATCTCAAATATTAAAATTACAGGAATGGACTCGGAACATCAAGGTATGGAATCGATATACCTGGTAAAGTATTTTTATTGTAAGTACAATGTTTTGTATTTATTGTAATTTGCACTTTATACAGCTACATGGAAAAGGAAAAAAAAACCAAAACATTAATGGTAGCTGCTGAAAGCATAAAGAAGCAGTTTGCTGCAAAATGTATAGAATTTAATACCTGTGCCATCTGATCCAGTGTTATGTCTGTGGTGTCCATCATATAGATATCACAGAGACTGCCATGCATCTAAAATAATTTAATTTCATATTTTAATATAAACTGTACATTATGAAACATAGATGAAACATATTTTGCTTAAAGAATACATTGTACGATTAACAGATATTTCTAATTTTATAAAATGTTCAACCTAAACCATATGACTAAAGCCATTTAGCTTTGGATTTGTTCCCTTGATTGGCTGTTTTCAAAATATGCTCAAATGATGTAGAAAATCACGTAAAATGGAATTTTTTGTATCTGCTTATTGGCTGTTTTCAAAATATGCTCAAATGATGTAGAAAATCACGTAAAATGGAATTTGTTGTATCTGCTTATTGGCTGTTTTCAAAATATGCTCAAATGATGTAGAAAATCACGTAACATGGAATTTGTTGTATCTGCTTTCTCGGGATGATATTCGTAAATGCCAGAGTTATTCTGTCGGTAAAGAATTAGCTGCCAAACATGTCAGTAAACAGCATTTCATCTCAATTTATCCCATTTCACAGTGTTTGGAAAATAATTATTGAGAATACAAAAAATACCGAATTTGCATAAAAACAGTAAATTTCGTAATGCTGTACACGTGTTTCAAGGAGTAACCTTTCATCAGCAGCATTAAAATCAAATGATGTGGAAAGCCATAATCCAAAAGTTGTAATAAAAGAAGTACTCATTACCAAATAAATCGAAATAGAAAGCCAAATCCAGTACCAAGGACATCTAACGAGTGCCATACACGGAATGAAGCCTCGGTATTTTTTAGGGGTTAGAATTTTGATAAAAGCAGTAACTTTCTCTCACACGCAAGGTAAAATTTTCATGTCAGACAAGTCTGAACTATTGGGCTGGTGAATTCCCTCGGGGACCTCTGGTCCACCAGCAGTGGCATCGGCCCAATGGTTCAAAATACAAAAAATACCGAAGTTGCATAAAACAGTAAATTTCGTTATGCTGTACACGTGTTTCAAGGAGTAACCTCTCATCAGCAGCATTAAAATCAAATGATGTGGAAAGCCATAATCCAAAAGTTGTAATAAAAGAAGTACTCATTACCAAATAAATCGAAATAGAAAGCCAAATCCAGTACCAAGGACATCTAACGAGTGCCATACACGGAATGAAGCCTCGGTATTTTTTAGCCATTTTTGATGACTGTGTGTAAGAATTACCCTTTTCAAATTATGTTTAGTACATTTTGATTGTTTGGGTGCTATGTAATTTTTTTCACCAAAATGTTAAATAAATTTCATAATCTACAGAAAATTGCATTAAAATTGTACTTTCAGTGGTTGAAATTTGTATTCAGAATTAGGAATTGCACTTGAATGTATAATTCTATCAAGAAAGAGTATTCAAGAGATGGATATTGAAAAAGTTTTAGACGGGATTACATGCATAGGCAAATGTCTGTCTACTGAATATAATAATTCACCATATAAAGTATTATTGTCAGGGTTTACCTCTTCATGAACAATGGCTGAATATATTGACACTACTCCAAGCCCTGCGAAGTTGGTAAGCAACCAGAACACATTCATAGTAACTCCAAATCCGTCCAGATCTGTTTTAACAAGTATATAGGCACAAAAACAGCCATTGCCAATATGTGTGCACATCCACACGAGCATCGCAAACCGGAAACATTTATCCATTGCGTCTACTGTTTTGCATAGTTCTAATAATCCCAGACGTAAACTTAATAAGTCCTCCTGTATCTTTCCAAACTTTCTATGGATTATACACTTAATATTATTGTTATATAAAGCAGTTTCTTCCTTTAAATAATGGCACAACATGGCGAAAAACATCATAGGGAATACCCAAACGACAGAAGCTATGACGAGTAACAGCTGGAAACATATCTTTGATGTAACAGTTGGTGTGAATGGTGCTGTGTTGATAGTTGCCAAAAGTACACCATTTGGCCCAATATCAGCAAACATAAAAACTCCCCAACTTACTATATTTATAATTACTATGATTGTTGAAATCACAATAAAAATCCTTGAAATTTTCTGTAGTTTTATTTTATTCGTGTGTATACCAATATTTCGAAATGCGGGATGTAGACCTTGTGACCATTGTTTAAAAATTGCTCCAAGTCCATCTTCTTTGTATGACCAAGAAAAGGTAAGCACTCCGTTCATAAAGCAGAGGGATGCCCATCCCGCAAATAAAATTCTAAACAAAAGTGTTTCAGAATCTTCAGTAAATATAGCAACAATAAATCGCGTGCTGTTGAATAATAGTAATGATATCACAAAAATGCATACCAATAAATGACAGATATTCCTTCGGGGTTTATTATTTCTTCTTTCAGAAATACTATCCTGCGATTCACTGGTCTGAGTGCATCGGCGACCAAACCAACCAAATGCAGAAAGAATAAGCAAATATCCATTTAGACTGGCAAATATGTTTTTGCAATCATCATCCACACCCCTCCATATTGTAACAAAATAAGAAGTTTGTTCTGTACGGCTTACATCCTTACGTTTGTCCGTCGTTTCGGAAAGTGATTTATTTAGACGCATTTTAAGGTAGGTTGAAATTTATAATAATTTTACATGATGTACGTAGTCAGCAACAAATACTCTACAGCATTAACCATTCCGAGAGAGCACAATTAATAGTACTACAACAATGGCTGATACCATCAATATGTCAACATACCACTTTGAATTCATTTAGTCAATATGATGATCGAGAATAAACTAATGGCTCTAAAGACTGGATATCGAAAATATTCAGAACAATGTGTTATAAATGCATTTTATAGTTTCATTAATTTATCAATAAAATTTATTTTTTCTGTATTACTTTAGCGATGTAGCGCTGTTTACTTTTCATTCAATCAAACAAACAAAAATACATCTATTTCAGTAGATTTGAGTTCAGCAAGTGTCTACTTCTTCAGTTAATGTCTGTTCAGTGCAGATAAAAGTCAAACACTCAGAAGAACAATCAAAGTATCAAAAGCTCATGGCAGTGCTAATAGTGAACAATAACCTTTATGGTCTGAAAGTAAACAAGATATTTTTTGAAAAACTATGCCCCCAGTAGCAACCATGTCTAAAATACAAAATTAACGCTAAAATTGCATTCACTAGAAAAGTTATTCACACATATATCAAGCCTCTTGTAGTTGTCATTAACGAGCTGAAAGCAAAATCTAGATTTATATGATCAATATACAGGCCAAACATGAAGGTCCTATCACATGTAGTTAAAAAGATAAAGGCAATGTTAAAGTTTCAAAATTTTCACTCAGTGACTTTGACCTTCGACATGACCATAATTTTTTTTTCGTGGATTTGTACTAAGCTCCATTAAATCTATTCACATATAGAGTATGAAGTCTCTAGCATTGTAATTTATGAGCTACAGAAAATCTAGATTTTGACCTTTTGACCTCTGTGACCTTGACCTTTGACCTGACCTAAGTGAAATTAGCATAATGCTATTTAGCTTCATGTAACCAATATACAGGCCAAATATGAAGGTCCTATCACATCTGGTTGGAAAAATATAGGCAATGTTAAAGTTTTCAAATTTGCACACAGTAACCTATATCTTTGACCTGACAGAAATCTTTTTGGTGGATTTGTACTTAACTTCATTAGATCCTTCATATATGGAATATCAAGCCTCTAGTAATGGTAATTAGCGAGCCATAGCAAACTTTTGACCTGTGTGACCTTGACCTTTGATTTGACCTGAGGGAAATTTGCAAAATGCTGTTCGGTTTTATATGACCAATATACAGGCCAAATAAAAATGTCCTATCACATCTAATTGAAAAGATATAGGCAATGTTATAGTTTTTGTTAAAAAAAGTTTTTAAATTTGCATTCGGTGACCTTGACCTTTGATCTAACCCAAATTCTTTTGATGGATTTGTATTAGACTTTATTAGATCTATTCACATATAGAATATCAAGCCTCTAGCAATTGAAATTAACGAGCTATAGCAAAAACTAGATTTTGACATTTTGACCTCTGTGACCTTGACCTTTGACCTGACCTAAGTGAAATTTGCATAATGGTGTTAAGCTGTCATAGTCCTTCAGGTTAAGAGTTCGCCAGCAGAGGCGACGTAAAAATACAAAAATTACAACAAAATAAAAGTTTCAGATGATATTTTGAAAAAGTAATTGGCAGGTCTATTTGTCCATCAATCTATATGTCCTTCATGTCGATCGTCTGTCTTGTGAATAAGCATTTTTGACTTATTGGGAGCAGAGGTATTCATTTGTGTGACCTAGTATATTTCAGTAAGTCTACTGTGTGTCAATTTGTCTTCAAATCTTTTGTGTTATCTCATATTTCTAGTAATGAGCAATAAAAGTACTATTGAGGGCGTCAATAGTAGATTTGACGGTCAAAATACAGTTTACAGGCGACGCGTAGCGGAGCCTGTAAACGGATATTTTGACCGTCAAATCAAGATTGACGCCCTCGGGTATTCAAATAATGTTCTGTTATTGTAATTCTAATGAAATTAAACGATTTCAAGTCTTTCTTCTTCACCATATTAGAAACTGGACTAAACAGGGAACCTACTTTGTCCAAGGTGTGTAGATGCTGGAATTGACGGTCAGATTTGACCAATCAAAACCTCCGTTATATAAATGTTGCATGAGAATATATATTGTCTGAATCTCATGCTATGCATGTATCACCCTTCTGGCGAGAAATGATAAGCACAAAGTAGAAAATCTTGGTCAACAACAAGTCAATGCTAGATCTAGTCTAATGTAAAGATGTTGGTCATAAGTTGCATTATGCTGGCCTAACGAACTCATGATGGCAACCAAAGAACTTTTATTAACTTCACTGTAATATAAGAATATCAGTTCTCGTATTAAGTCTGATTATAATTTCAAATGAGGTCCTGAGCTTTAAAAGCCATATAAAGGTATGTTGTGGTTGCACTTCCTGTTTTTCCTCCGTTATATAAATGTTGCATGAGAATATATATTGTCTGATTTTCATGCTATGCATGTATCACCCTTCTGGCGAGAAATGATAAGCACAAAGTAGAAAATCTTGGTCAACAACAAGTCAATGCTAGATCTAGTCTAATGTAAAGATGTTGGTCATAAGTTGCATTATGCTGGCCTAACGAACTCATGATGGCAACCAAAGAACTTTTATTAACTTCACTGTAATATAAGAATATCAGTTCTCGTATTAAGTCTGATGAGGTCCTGAGCTTTAAAAGCCATATAAAGGTATGTTGTGTTTGCACTTCCTGTTTTTCCTTTCTTTGATGCTTTATTATAACTAACTATAAATGAGAAATTTTCATCACAGTTTTCACAGCTTGTATATGTTGGAATAAAGTCATATTTAGTCTGAAGCTTGATTATGATTGGTTGTAATGTGTAAGCCATTTTCAGGTCTGCTGTTTTACCACTTTCTGTTTGCTGGTATATTTATTTTTTAACCAGAACCATGGATTAGAAATTTTCGCTGCAGTTTATTCGGCTTGTATATGTTGAAATGATTTCAAATTTGGTCTGGATTTTAATGATAATGAGTTGTACTCAGGTTTGCCATTTTACCACTTCCTGTTTACTGATATGTTTCAAGTTTTACTATAACTTTCGTGGCAATTTACTCGGCTTGTGTATGTGGGTTTGTTCTTGAGCTTAATGATTATAAGTTGTAATGTGTAAAATATTATCAGGTCTGCCATGTTTTACTGATATGCTTGAAGTTTTGGGTGTATTCATTTGTGGTCCAGCGGACCACAGTACTTCTAGTTAGTTTTAATAAGTTTTTTTGTAGTCGATTCTTTGTCTTCCAAATATTTTGATTCACTAAAAAGACACAAGTTGTCGATTTACAATAGCTTCGGTATTTAGACCTAAGTTCATAAAATAAATCAAAAACCACAAAATAGTCATCAATATAATATAATATATGATATAATATAATATAATGTAAAGTTATCCTAGAATGATAGACATTCAGAACTTTTAACGACGATTGGCTCTATACACTCATGAAACTGACTGATACTTTTATTTTTAATAACACATAAACAATATCCTTTTTACAAATATAACATGCTAACGAATGCTAATAGAGTTTTTTTTCAGACGAGTAATAGAACATTGATGGTTATGCATAAATATATTGCAAAAGGGAGGGGGGTAACTTCCATTATTTTGGTATACGGGGATGTGCAAAAAATTCGGGTATAGTTCTTTGCATGAAATATATAAATTTGGATGTATTTTTAAACCAATTTTCTATAAAATTGCATATAGAAAAATTAATTTACATAAGTTTGGGTACCAAAAGAGCAAAATAAATGCAGGTATTTATGAGACAACAGAATTCCTGTGACTATTTTCTTTAAATGTACAATATTTCAAGTACTTCTTGCTTTGTTTCTTGTTTTTATATAATTTTCATGTTAAAACAATGTTATTTCAATATATTTGTGCTTAAATTTAGTGTTGTTATACAAATTCGGGGCATGTTTCCTACCCGTGAAGGTTAGAAACCACCAATTCATTTCTTTAACAATTTCAACTGAAATTCCCCATATTCAAATCTGTCTGGACAATTTATCTTAAGTTTAACCTGTATGAAACCATATATTTTCCGAAAGGTGCATATCTCGTCAACATCATATCAAAATTTCAGCATACCTTTAAAGCCTTCCAAGAGAGTTCCGAATGTTGGAAAAACCCTATCTATAAATATACACCATTAGGACCAAAACATTACACATTCATAGTATACCGGAAAACCCCTATGATAAGTATTCAAAGGATCATTCTAGTCACTTAACCTTGGTCTCAAAATAAGCCTGATACACAAATGTTCAAACAGGTGTATCATTTATTTCATTCCCACATTTATTTTTAAAGGTGCATGAATTCAAAGTTATATTTAGATTCTAAAAGATCTATTTTTTCATTTGTTCTAAGTGCTGATTGGCTGAATTGGTGGTTTGACACCTTAACATGATATGAAAACATTCCCCAGTGTAATAGCTGCACTTTTTCTTGTTTTTTAGTTAATTTACAAATTGTATACAGAAAATAACATCCTTTTCCAAAGTTTCCCCTCCTTTTTAGCTCACCTGGCCATAGCCAGGTGAGCTTTTGCCTTCACTTTTCGTCCGTCGTCCGTCCGGCGTAAACGTTTCATTCAAAGATCTTCTCTGAAACTACTGGGCCAATTGAAACCAAACTTGGCCACAATAGTCCTTAGATGGTCCCCTGCAAAAAAGTTGTTTTTCAGATCCGCTCTATATCCAAGATGGCCGCCAGCGGGGATCATAGTTTTAACATTGGACCCTATGGGAAAATACTTTCAAAGATCTTCTCCTCTGAAACTACTGAGCCAATTGAAACCAAACTTGGCCACAATAGTCCTTAGATGGTCCCCTGCAAAAAAGTTGTTTTTCAGATCTGTGTTTTATCTAAGATGGCCACCAGCAGGGATCATAGTTTTACTATTGGACCCTATGGGAAAGCACTTTCAAAGATCTTCTCCTCTGAATCTACTGAGCCAATTGAAACCAAACTTGGCCACAATAGTCTTTAGATGGTCCCCTGCAAAAAAGTTGTTTTTCAGATCCGCGCTATATCCAAGATGGCCTCCAGCGGGGATCATAGTTTTAACATTGGACCCTATGGGAAAATACTTTCAAAGATCTTCTCCCCAGAAACTACTGTGCCAACTAAAACCAAACTTGGCCACAATAGTCCTTAGATGGTACCCTGCAAAAAAGTTGTTTTTTCAGATCCGCGCTATATCCAAGATGGCCGCCAGCGGGGATCATAGTTTTAACATTGGACCCTATGGGAAAAGACATTCAAAGATCTTCTCCTCTGAAACTAATGGGCTAGTTGAAACCAAACTTGGCCTTGGTAGTCCTTAGATGGTCTCCTGCAAAAAAGTTGTTTTTCAGATCCGCACTATATCCAAGATGGCCGCCATCGGGATCATGATTTTAACATTGTACCCTATCGGAAAAGACATTCAAAGATCTTCTCCTTTGAAACTACTCAGCCAATTGAAACCGAACTTGGCCACAATTGTCCTTAGATGGTCCCCTGCAAAAAACTTGTTTTTCAGATCCGCGCTATATCCAAGATGGCCGCCAGCGGGATCATAGTTTTAACATTGGACCCTATGGAAAAACACTTTCAAAGATCTTCTCCTCTGAAACTACCCAGCCAACTGAAACCAAACTTGGCCACAATAGTCTTCAGATGGTCCCCTGCGAAAAAAGTTGTTTTTCAGATCCGGGCTATATCCAAGATGGCCGCCAGTGGGCATCATAGTTTAAACATTGGACTCTATGGGAAACACATTCACAGATCTCCTCTGAAACTACTTGGCAAATTGAAACCAAACTTGGCCACAATAGTCCTTAGATGGTTCCCTGCAAAAAGTTGTTTTTTTCAGATCCGCGCTATATCCAAGATGGCTGCCAGCGGGGTTCATAGTTTTAACATTGGACCCTATGGGAAAAGACATTTAAAGATCTTGTCCTCCAAAACTACTGGGCAAAAATTGAAACCAAACTTGGCCATAGTAGTCCTTAGATTGTCTTCTTTAAAAAGTTGTTTTTCAGATCCGCGCTATATCCAAGATGGCTGCCAGCGGGGATCATAGTTTTAACATTGGACCCTATGGGAAAAGACATATAAAGATCTTGTCCTCCAAAACTACTGGGCAAAAATTGAAACCAAACTTGGCCATAGTAGTCCTTAGATGGTCTTCTTTAAAAAGTTGTTTTTCAGATCCGCGCTATATCCAAGATGGCCGCCAGCGGGGATCATAGTTAACATTGGACCCTATGGGAAAAGACATTTAAAGATCTTGTCCTCCAAAACTACTGGGCAAATTGAAACCAAACTTGGCCATAGTAGTCCTTAGATGGTCTTCTTTAAAAAGTTGTTTTTCAGATCCGTGCTATATTCAAGATGGCCGCCAGCGGGGATCATAGTTTTAACATTGTACCCTATGGAAAAAGACATTCAAAGATCTTCTCCTTTGAAACTACCCAGCCAATTGAAATCGAACTTGGCCATAATTGTCCTTAGATGGTCCCTTGCAAAAAAATTGTTTTTCAGATCCGCGCTATATCCAAGATGGCCGCCAGCGGGGAGCATAGTTTTAACATTGGATCCTATGGAAAAAAAAACTTTCAAAGATCTTCTCCTCTGAAACTATTCACCCAATTGAAACCAAACTTGGCCACAGTAGTCCTAAGATGGTCCGTGCAAAAAAAATGTTTTTCATATCTGCGCTATATCCAAGATGGCCGCCAGCAGGGATCATAGTTTTAACATTGGACCTTATGGGAAATGACATTCAAAGATCTTCTCCTTTAAAACTACTGAGCCAATTGAAACCAAACTTGGCCACAGTAGTCCTTAGATGGTCTCCTGGAGAAAAGTTGTTTTTTAGACCCGCGCTATATATGCCAGCGGGGATAATAGGTTCAAGGTAACTAATTATTCTAAAAATAGATCGGTGGGGCACGAAACTAGTCCTATAAAAAAAGTACCTCAAGGTTGGGCATGCCCTAGAGATTTCCCTTAGAATATACAGAAATTCTGCTTTTTGTTTTACAATATTGATAAAATTCAGAACATAAAACCAAAAAAATGATACTAGTTAAAGCTATTTTGTGGTAATTGATACAATATAGTCATTGGATATCAAAGGGAGATAATTACAGAAAATCAATGTCAAATTTGGTGATGCTCAAAAGGAGCCATTTTCTGAAAAATCTAACCTGACATAATACCCCGAAAATTGAACCAGTAATGTATGGCAACACCCTCTACATGAAATCAGTTGTCATTAGTGGCAACGAAACATATGGAAATGGCATTATGACGTCAAGTTTAGGGCATTTTGGTTGAAATTCTACATGAAAATAATTAGTTACCCAGAACCATAGTTTTAACATTGGACCCTATGGGAAAAGACATTCAAAGATCTTCTCCTCTGAAACTACTGGACCAATTGGATCCAAACTTGGCCAAAAGAACTGCACCCCATCCAAAATAGCTGCTAGTCTATACATAGTTTAACTTATGATAATATAACATCAATGCCTATTAACAAATTTGAAAATAATGCCCTTAAAACATTGGGACTATTTTAACTGCATATGTCAGCCGTGGCCCAGGTGAGCGATACAGGCTCTTGAGAGCCTCTTGTTATCACTATTCAAAAAGTCACAGATTTAGTGTTTTCAGTGCTTTGCTTAGGCACAATGACCCATAGATGTTAAACATGGACACAAAACTAAATATACTTCTTTAAT